>JAUCMX010000018.1:9752712-9976716 GCA_033459395.1 Hemibagrus guttatus
CAGTAATTGGTTGTTGGGAACAATGATGATCAGTAATTGGTTTTTGGGAACAATGATGATCAGTGCTTGGTTGTTGGGAACAATAGTGATTGGTGATCAGTTGTTGGGAACAATGATGATCAGTGATTGGTTGTTGGGAACAATGATGATCAGTGATTGGTTGTTGGGAACAATAGTGATTGGTTGTTGGGAACAATGATGATCAATGATTGGTTGTTGGGAACAAAAGTGTTCAGTGATTAGTTGTTGGGAACAATAGTGATCAGTGATTGGTTTTTGGGAACAATAGTGATCAGTGATTGGTTTCTGAGATAAATAGTGATCAGTGATTGTTTTTTGAGAACAATAGTGATCAGTGATTGGTTGTTGGGAACAATAGTGGTTGGTGATCAGTTGTTGGGAACAATAGTGGTTGGTGATCAGTTGTTGGGAACAATGATGATCAGTGATTGGATGTTGGGAACAATAGAGATTGGTTGTTGGGAACAATAATGATCAGTCATTGGTTGTTGGGAACAATGATGATCAGTATTGGTTTTGGGAACAATGATGATCGTGTTGGTTGTTGGGAACAATAGTGATTGGTGATGTTGTTGGGAACAATGATGATCAGTGATTGGTTGTTGGGAACAATGATGATCAGTGATTGGTTGTTGGGAACAATAGTGGTTGGTTGTTGGGAACAATGATGATCAATGATTGGTTGTTGGGAACAAATGTCAGTATTAGTTGTTGGGAACAATATGATCAGTGTTGGTTTTTGGGAACAATAGTGATGTGATTGGTTTTGGAAAATATGATCAGTGATTGTTTTTTGGAACAATATGATCAGTATTGGTTGTTGGGAACAATATGGTTGGTGATGTTGTTGGGAACAATAGTGGTTGGTGATCAGTTGTTGGGAACAATGATGATCAGTGATTGGTGTTGGGAACAATAGGATTGGTTGTTGGGAACAATAATGATCAGTATTGGTTGTTGGGAACAATAGTGGATTGGTTTTGGGAACAAGAGTGATCGGTGATTAGTGGTTGGGAACAATAATGATTGGTTGTTGGGAACAATGATGATCAGTGATTGTTTATTGGGAACAATAGTGATTGGTTGTTGGGAACAATGATGATCAGTGATTGGTTGTTGGGAACAATGATGATCAGTAATTGGTTGTTGGGAACAATAGTGGTTGGTTGTTGGGAACAATGATAATCAGTGATTGGTTGTTGGGAACAATAGTGGTTGGTGATCAGTTGTTGGGAACAATAGTGGTTGGTGATCAGTTGTTGGGAACAATGATGATCAGTGATTGGTTTTCGGGAACAAGAGTGATCGGTGATTAGTGGTTGGGAACAATAATGATTGGTTGTTGGGAACAATGATGATCAGTGATTGTTTATTGGGAACAATAGTGATTGGTTGTTGGGAACAATGATGATCAGTGATTGGTTGTTGGGAACAATAGTGATTGGTTGTTGGGAACAATGATGATCAGTGATTGGTTGTTGGGAACAATAGTGATTGGTTGTTGGTGAACAATGGTGGAAATTTTCAGTGATTGGGTTGTTGGGAACAATGATGATCAGTAATTGGTTGTTGGGAACAATAGTGGTTGGTTGTTGGGAACAATAGTGGTTGGTTGTTGGGAACAATGGTGATCAGTGATTGGTTGTTGGGAACAATGATGATCAGTAATTGGTTGTTGGGAACAATAGTGGTTGGTTGTTGGGAACAATGATGATCAGTGATTGGTTGTTGGGAACAATGATGATCAGTGATTGGTTGTTGGGAACAATAGTGGTTGGTTGTTGGGAACAATAGTGGTTGGTTGTTGGGAACAATGGTGATCAGTGATTGGTTGTTGGGAACAATGATGATCAGTGATTGGTTGTTGGGAACAATAGTGATTGGTTGTTGGGAACAATGATGATCAGTGATTGGTTGTTGGGAACAATAGTGGTTGGTTGTTGGGAACAATGGTGATCAGTGATTGGTTGTTGGGAACAATGATGATCAGTAATTGGTTGTTGGGAACAATAGTGGTTGGTTGTTGGGAACAATGATAATCAGTGATTGGTTGTTGGGAACAATAGTGATTGGTGATCAGGGTTTTTGGGAACAATGATGATCAGTGATTGGTTGTTGGGAACAATGATGATCAGTGATTGGTTGTTGGGAACAATGAGTGATCAGTGATTGGTTGTTGGGAACAATGATGATCAGTGATTGGTTGTTGGGAACAATAGTGATTGGTTGTTGGGAACAATGATGATCAGTGATTGGTTGTTGGGAACAATAGTGATTGGTTGTTGGGAACAATGATGATCAGTGATTGGTTGTTGGGAACAATAGTGGTTGGTTGTTGGGAACAATGGTGATCAGTGATTGGTTGTTGGGAACAATGATGATCAGTAATTGGTTGTTGGGAACAATAGTGGTTGGTTGTTGGGAACAATAGTGGTTGGTTGTTGGGAACAATGGTGATCAGTGATTGGTTGTTGGGAACAATGATGATCAGTAATTGGTTGTTGGGAACAATAGTGGTTGGTTGTTGGGAACAATGATGATCAGTGATTGGTTGTTGGGAACAATGATGATCAGTGATTGGTTGTTGGGAACAATAGTGGTTGGTTGTTGGGAACAATAGTGGTTGGTTGTTGGGAACAATGGTGATCAGTGATTGGTTGTTGGGAACAATGATGATCAGTAATTGGTTGTTGGGAACAATAGTGGTTGGTTGTTGGGAACAATGATGATCAGTGATTGGTTGTTGGGAACAATGATGATCAGTGATTGGTTGTTGGGAACAATAGTGGTTGGTTGTTGGGAACAATAGTGGTTGGTTGTTGGGAACAATGGTGATCAGTGATTGGTTGTTGGGAACAATGATGATCAGTGATTGGTTGTTGGGAACAATAGTGATTGGTTGTTGGGAACAATGATGATCAGTGATTGGTTGTTGGGAACAATAGTGGTTGGTTGTTGGGAACAATGGTGATCAGTGATTGGTTGTTGGGAACAATGATGATCAGTAATTGGTTGTTGGGAACAATAGTGGTTGGTTGTTGGGAACAATGATAATCAGTGATTGGTTGTTGGGAACAATGATGATCAGTAATTGGTTGTTGGGAACAATGATGATCAGTGATTGGTTGTTGGGAACAATGATGATCAGTGATTGGTTGTTGGGAACAATAGTGGTTGGTTGTTGGGAACAATGGTGATCAGTGATTGGTTGTTGGGAACAATAGTGGTTGGTTGTTGGGAACAATAGTGATTGGTGATCAGTTGACGGGAACAATGATGATCAGTGATTGGTTGTTGGGAACAATATTGATTGGTTGTTGGGAACAATGATGATCAGTGATTAGTTGTTGGAAACAATAGTGATCAGTGATTAGTTGTTGAAAACATTGGCTAATTCAAGCACAGCTCAGTCTGGCATTATGCACTATTGCTGAGTGAAGCTGCTCTCTCATTCTGTATAACCAGCAGCTGTGGTGTGAGCTGGAGAGCCTTGTGAAGTGCAGGACATTAAGTAAAGTAGGGAAGCTCATTTTATATAACTACACACCCAGTATTGTACTGGTTGTACAAACGTACAGTGTTACATTTTAAAGACTCAACCTTTTTCAAAGTTACACTTTGGAGAGATGGCACAGGGTAAACTGGATGCTGTTTTATATTGTGCGTATGGTTAGTCTAAAGCAATAAACTAGCCATGTTTGCAATAAAGAATCCTTTAAGTAACTCAGAGTCATCAGCAGGAAAAATATGTGGTAGAAATAGCAGATTTTTGCTCACACATGCTATACATTTGGATGTTAGTGCTGTTAATGATTGTAAAATATTTTTTCAAATGTGTTGATTGATTTGTTCCAGCATTTCCTTACGCAAAAGTAATGTGATGTAGCCTTTTGCTCAGCAGTTCACAATGCAGATATCATTTGAAAAGATCGGTTCCATTTATGATCATCTGCCTTTAAGCAACATGGCATTTTAAGTAGAGTATAAACAGATTGAGATAATTAATATGTTAATTTATTTGTCTAATGTAGAGCATGGTAGTGTGGGCAGTGCTGCTGTCTTACAGCTCCAGGATCCTTGATTCAATCCTGAGTACACACACTGCAGAGGTTTACATGTTCTCTCCCTGTTCTCATGGGTTTTCCCTGGTTTCTCAGGTTTCTTCCAACCTCTCAAAAACAGGCTGTGTTAAATTGCCCCTAGACGCGAATGAATTGTATGTGAATGCATGCAATGGTATACCATCCTTAGTGTATTCCCACATCACATCTAGTGTTTCTGAGACAGGCTTCAGATCTATCACACCTCTAACCAGGAAAAAAACAGATACTGGAGATGAATAAATAAATAAAAGAATAATCAAGCCAATATTTTAATCAAGCTGTAACATCTTTTGTCTTTTCCTAGAGACTGTGTCAGGTCAAAACACCAGCAAAACATCCACCCACTGGACACTGTTGCTATGCTGTGCTCCTTAGAAGCTCTACCTTCTCTATTAATTCTCAAAAATCAACAGCCATTTATTTCACTCCATCCATCATTAAAGTCTCATTCTAGACTGGAGCTACCAAAGCATATTTGTGATAGCTCTTGTTTTCGTGCCATTCCACTATGACCTCTGGTGTGGAAACTTTAAATCAGGCTTAATAAGAAAAACGCCCCACCAGGCAAGAAAGGAAATGAACACAAGGATATAAGGATATATGGGAGACAGAGAGAGGGAGGGGTGGGGAGAGAGAGAGAGAGAGAGAGAGAGAGAGAGAGAGAGAGAGAGAGAGAGAGAGAGAGAGAGATTGGTGAGTCCATGAGAGATAAAGCCGGACAGCTGAGTGGGAAAAGAGAAAAGAAAGGA
This sequence comes from Hemibagrus guttatus, assembly GCA_033459395.1. NCBI lineage: Eukaryota > Metazoa > Chordata > Actinopteri > Siluriformes > Bagridae > Hemibagrus > Hemibagrus guttatus. Next base: position 9,757,586 of record JAUCMX010000018.1, read on the forward strand.
AGAGATTGTGATGTAGTGTGGGAGGGAAGTGGTCTTTAATCTCACACTTGCACTCAGCTACTATGATAATGAAGGTAAGGCAGATAACAATCTGCCTGGATGTGTCTTCACTTCATCAGCAGGAAACCCTCGGGATAATTGCCTTTTTCCCCTGGGCTATCTGTACCACAACGACAGCTCTCTCTCTCTCTCTCTCTCTCTCTCACTCTCTCTCTCTCTCATCTCACACGTGCTCACATATCTGCATACAGCAAAGACATACTGCCTCATATTATCCAATTCTACACTTGATCATAAAGAACATGCAAAAATAACACTCCTCAGCACAGATGTATGTCGCACAGTTATTCCTGTGACAATCGGTTGGCTAAAAGTGACATAATTGTTAAAAATGGGTGACGTCACAATGAATACATTATCATGCGGTGATTAATCGGCCTGCTGTGATATCCAATCATTCCAATTCATTCCAATTAATAAAATGAATGCACAGTGACATTTCCTTACTAATATGCTACAATTACACTTTATTTTTAAAGGTAACTTCTTGTGTTTTGTTATATAGTCGTTCACTTACATCTGTGAGCCTGTGGGACTATATTGAGTAAATCCTTTCCTTAAGGTCTGGACTGGCAATAAATTTTTCAACATTACTTTTTCCTCTGTTTTTCCTGTAACGATGTATTGACTGTCTGATTCATGTTTAGTAGCTACAACTGAAGTGTTTGTTGCACCATATTTTTTTTCTACAGGCTGGCAGAGGCACTGGATTATGGAGTATGTAGGACAGTAGACATGCATGCTGTCATCTGCACTCTATGCAAACATTCAGTTAGGAAATGACGATACCTTTCTGCCTTTAAATATAACCTCAGAAGGCAGCATTTATTTTACATTTTAGACATGCTCAGATTCAGGTTCTAATGCAGTATAAACTGTTGGTCCAGTATCTTTTTTATGCACATTCATGCACCAGAATGTCAAAGAGGAAGGCTGTGTCCTAATTAAGCTCCATATCTATAGTCCAGTTCACTTATATTCAATTCAATTATTTATACTTATTGGGAATTTAACAGTAGATATTGATATAAAGCAGCTTTGTAGAAAATCCAGGTATAGATTTAGATTCCTAATGAACAAGCCAGAGATTACAAAAAAAACGAAAACTCTTTGCGATGATATTCGAGAGGACGGAAACTCATCCTGTAACTGATGACACAGAATAGTGAGATGTATTCAGTATAGTGAGATGTATGAGATGTAGGTGTATAAAAGTAAAAAACATGTGTATAACATTGTGTGGAAAGGATGATCAGTATGAGCAGAGTCCTGGGAGGATCACAGGAGAGTCTTTATGATTACAGCAGCAGTTCTTGGGTACAAAATCTATAGTATTGCACTGAAGCAATGATGTGTATACTTTTTTTGTTTTGTTTTGTTTTTTGGGGAAATGTCTTTATGGTATTCATTACAGCAGAAAGTGAGTCATGAGTACAGCAGCTCATCAGAAGTCAAGCATGCATTTTCATCCACTCTGCAATAACTCAGGGATGCGGGCAACACTGTCTGAGTTACAGCACTATAAAATGACCAGCCAGCACTCAGCTCATTAAGCCTGATTGCTTGTTTTGATTCCATCAAGTGCACTTCTGGAAACACTAAAGAAAAACAAAAAAAACAGACTTGTTCAGAGATTGTAGGCAGGCAGCAACTTTTCCGCTTTCCTCATAGATTTCTAAAGAAATGCTAATGCCTTGCTCATAATTATCAGCAGTCAGAGATTATTCTCACATCGAATCTATCCGATATTTACATCCACTCATTAAGAGTCCTGCGATGTTTGAACAAATGTAGACTGAAATTTAGCGCTATGACATTTGATCTGTCAGCACTTCAGCATTTCAGCTGGACAAGAACTCCCATATTACATCTGCTAATGACATGTTCTAAAAGCCATTACAGGCCGGAGGATCACTGCTTAAGAGGATCCAGAGGGAATACAATTATCTGCAGCTCTGTGAAGGTAGGACATGAAAGATTGGAAAAAATTTTGAAGCACCTCCCAATCGTGGCAGAACATTGATTTCTTTGCAGCTCCTGTTCCCCAGGCTAGAAGACCATCTGTGTAATTGGCAATGCTATTCAATGTTCACATTCATCAGTCTGCAGGTTACTAACCTGCCCTCTGAATTACTGCGGACTCTCTGCGAAGATGCCACTGGAGTACTAAAAGCAAAATGTAGCCGATGTTAAAAGATCAGATTTATATTTGGTTTGGATGCTATGGATTGGTTAACCTTATTAATAACAAGTTAACCCTGTTGCAATTTGATGTTGGTGTTGGTGTGAATGCAGCCTTGGTTCAAAGGTCATTTTGCTAGCTTTCTGATCAGAAGGTCATAGGTTCAAGCTCCATCACTGCCAAGCTACTACTGATGGGCTCTTGAGCAAGCCTCTTAACCCTCACTGCTCCAGGGGCAGTGTATCATATCTGACCCCAACTTCTTAACAAGCTGGGATATACAGGGGGGACAAAAGAATTTCTCAGTGCTGTAATATATTTGTAACAAGTCTTCTTCTATTTCCATTTGCCACCACGGGAATCTGTATGAACAGTTTGGTGGTCTTGCACATCCAGAATAAGACATTATGAAAAGTATTTGTTAAAACATTATTTGCACAGCTCATTAAGAAATATTATCTCTATTTCTTAACAAGGCTTATTACAAATAGCATTTCTATTAGACTTGCAAAATTAGTGATGACCTGAACTAAACACACTCGGGTCAGAGCACCAATATAACATCACATTTCCATAGATGCCCAGCTAACAAAATGATATTCTGCTGTAAGGGTTTGTTATTATAATGTTTTCAGATCACACAGAAAATATTATGGAATTGTTAAACCCATAATCCTGCCTGTGTACCTGGAATAGGCCCCTGGCAGCCTGGCCTGGATAAAGAACTTATTGATGATTAATCACTAAATTAATGTTAAAGTTTCAAACAAAAACATTCAGAGCATCATTGCAGAAAAAAGGTATAAACATTTTTGGGACCAAAAGTTTGTAGAACCGCAGTGCAAAAGCATCATGGGTTGTGTGACAGCTGGGATGTGATTACAAACTGAACTCATAAGACTTATGTCCATTTCACTACCGCATGTAACTATCCAACAGTTTGATTCAATGTGGGAGGAAATCACACTGAGTTAGCAAAGTTTTAGATGTCTTTACGCAGAGTGACTGTTTCTACCACTGCAATTTCCCAGTGTGATCTCTACAGGAAGATAGTGTAGGCAAAATTGAAAAAGTAATAAAAACATTTCTATATTTCTGCTTTACATTTGGTGAAATAGAATTATGCTCCCTTGAAGCTGAGTTGTTGAGAATGTTACAGACAGACAGACAGACACACAGACAGACAAACAGACAGACAGGCAGATAATTTGACCAAGATTGAATCTTTCTTTTTTTTTCTAAATATATCTTCTACACAATAGTTCAAGAGATTTTACCTAGCTATTGTGTACAAGACAACAAAAATGAAACTACAACCCAGTTTATTGACATCCAAATCCAATCACCCCCTGACCTGTAGACCGAAAACAACTTTAGGTATCCTGGCCACCCACAGCTGAACTGCTGGCTTTGTATTTGAAATGAAAAAGTATGTATTATCTTAAGCCTCCTGCAGTCATTAAGAAGTGCCTGGTCTCCAGGTCCAGCAAGCTTCATTAAGCTCAGTCTAGTGTGATGAGGTAGATGGAGTCTCACTGGTCTTATGTAAGACCACAAAGGCTCTGGGATTAAATTTGTGCTCCTAGCAGTAGATGTATTAACGTGGCATAAAGGGCTAGGTGAAGCATAGGAGAGTATTTAAAGTGCTACAGAGTATAAAAAGGCTAAAACACAAACCAAACACAGAGAAGCGACAGGAATTATTTCAATTTAGCCAATTAATTTGTCCTCCTACAGTTTATAATATTACTTCTGTGACAGATTAAATTTATACCACAGTTCTGCTAAATTCTCAAATCTGATTGGACAGATGGTGGTGATTTTTTTTAACAGCTGTGACAGTAGAGCTGGATGTAATTCAAATCAAAGATTCATATATTGCTGTATCTGCATCACACAACTGACTATACATAAATGCAGAAAGGACATTGTTCATATCACACTCTCCGGTGTCACCCAGATGAGGATGGGTTCCCTTTTGAGTCTGGTTTTTCTCAAGGTTTCTTCCTAATACCATCTAAGAGAGTTTTTCATTGCCACAGGCGCCTGAGTCACCTCAGGCTTGCTCACTAGGGAAAATTTTGTCTAACATCTAGGACTGTTTGTTTGTATGTTTATTGTTTCTTATGTTCTGTAAAGCTGCTTTGAGACAATGCTCTTTGTTAAAAGTGCTATACAAATCAAATTGAATTGAATATATACTCATTCACTGGGGCCTGTATGATGGCATATGGAAAGTCTTCAGAACAGGTTAGTTTGGGTTCTTTAATAAATACTTCTTTAATAAATAAGTTCTCTAATAAATAAGTGTAATAATTGGCAGATTACTGCAATAAATGACCAGCAGTGAAAGTCAGTGTCATTATTTGTTATTTTCAACACACAGCACACCACTAAAATGCTTATTCCTCACCTATATGACACTACTTTCTTTAGAGCGACATCATAGAAGAACCAATTTTGGATTCCTGAGAGAAAAAAATCTGTTTTAAATAAAGTAAGGTAAAGGAAAGTTTATTGTGGCAACACTATTTTCATGAGACCCAGGAATCAATCAGAAGGCAGCGATCCATATTCCAAATTAAGTCATGTGAATTGCAAACATTTGCAAACATTGCATCTTCTCAAATCAAAGGTTATCACTAGCATTGGGAATATGTCTGTAAAGTGTATGTATAGAGATCTAACGAGCATGTATAATTACCAGCTAAATGCACTTTGCCCAGTGAGGGAATCTTCATTAACAGACCTATGTAAAAGCCCAGTCTGATATGAGATAAACGAAACTGTCCCTAGGGCTCAAAAAGTGTTACCATCTTAGATCTGCCATGTTCAAACTTGTAGCTAAATCACATCTAAGAAGCTTATGTATCTTTGCAGCGTTAGCATAAGGAGTCGTGTTGACCATTATAGCAGAGAAGGACATCTAGTGCGCCCACAGCTCTCTTTAATGAGATGCTAATTCTGGTTCTGGTTTACAAATGGGCTGACAGTTTCGTAGTAACCTCACCCATCTGTGAGGTGATGCAAAGTAAAGAAGCAGTCTCTCGCCAGACTGCAGTCAAAGATGGCACCCACCACGGCGCCCGCCTACCCAGTGTCTGTATTTACAATTGCCTCATTGCCTGTTTGCTATTCTGGCCCACGTTCCTTCTCCGGAAGGGCCGAGATACAAAAGCAAGGAAATGTGGGGGGCAAAGGGGCAAAACATGAGTGAAGACAGCACACGTAATCACCAGAGAATTTTAGACGCTGAGAGAATACCAACACCTGAGCCAGGTGGGGAGTGAAAGGCCAGAATGGCACAAGGGAGCAAAATAGCCTTAAATCTTCCAATCTTCCATATCACCTGGACCACTAAGAGAATTCATTTCATAAAAATGTGACATCTAGAATGATAGCTTTGGATTTTCTTTCTTTCTACAAAGCAATTTCATTTTCCAGCACAAAAGAAATCAGAGATTCATTTTTCTTACCTCCAGATCCTATTACTCTTATCTCAACCACTCTCCTTCCAGTCATATGTCAGTGCATTTTTTTAAGGTGAGCAATTTCTTACATTATTAAGCAAAGTCCTGGAATGAGACGAGAGATGTTGAAGAATTTGCACCATGTTTGATGCAAACTAGAGTGCTTAAAATGTCTTCAACACGCTACATTACATTCATTTTCCAACACATTTTTCTTTTATTTTGTGTAGAAGCAAAAGCAAAATAAATAAATAAATAAATAAACTCTGTTCTGTTCACTAGTGAAACAGAAAAAAGGTTCCTTTTGGACCTTATATTCTTCTTCAGGGAGTCCTGCCTTACACAATACAATTTTTTTGTTCAGTTTTCCTTACAAAAAAAATTGTAAAAGAATTCTGAGACTGAACATTGAGTGTCAGACTGAACATTGGCATTGATTTATCCATCCTGGGAATCCAGTAACTACTGCATGTTGAACTGTTGACGTTTTAGTTTTAGCAAGTCCTGAAAAGAACTTTGCTGCATCTGTAGAATGATAAAAGTGTAATTCACTCAGACAGACAAGAGGTACACACCAGACTGAAAGAGTTTTATTAATGCATAGCTCTACTTCTTGCTTGGACCCCCTGGCCATGCAATATTCAAAGCCAGCAATTTTCTATTCTATTTTCCTTAAGTTGCAGCTTGGACAGAGAAGCCCACTGGCTTTGTGGTTATATCAATTTCACTGACCGAAGTGTTAATAAATAACTTCGAGGCTTATCAACCTCAAGTGGTCCTGCCAGGGGTAATAAACTTCTCTGATGTCACCAGAAGTAATAAGCTTACAAATAATTTGATGCCAGTATCAGTGCCTGTATTACATGCTGCTAGAATAGTTGGGGTTGAATTTATTGACTTTTTCTTGATTCTGATTAATCAGATGTTGATGAGGCAAGTCACAGGTTTCCATTAATGCATTTGTTTTAATATGTCGTTTCTATGGTAACACCTAATTCAAAAACACTTGTATGCTACACATTTCATGTTATCTATGTCTAATAATCAACAAATTAAGAAACATAATATTTAAGAAAAAATTGTTGATATGGTCAAGCTTTTGTAAAAGGCTTTGTAACAGCCAGTTCCAGAAAAACAGGAAAGTTTGCAGGACAAAGAAGTTTCTCTGGAACAAACTTCATTTTTTGCCTTATTAACATGTTTTCTAATTAATCTCCTATATAAAAAAGGGAATTATTCTGTATTGCTGCAATGCTGTAAGTGATAACAGGACCTAGCTTATTCCACCAAATCAAACTTAACTATAATTGAATAAAATATATATTTTTGGGTTGTGGCTTAGTGATTAGCACATTTACCTCATTCCTCCAGCATTGGGGGTTCGAGTCCCACCCTGTGTGTTTGCCTCCAGGTACTTTGGTTCTCTCCCCAAGTCCAAAGACATGCGTTGCAGGCTGAAAGGCATCCCTAAATTGTCTATAGTGTGAATGTGTGTGCGTGTGACTGAATGGGATTGCACCTCATGCCCTGAGTCTGCTGGGATAAACTCTATTTCCCTGTGACCCTCTGTAGAATAAGTGGTACAGAATTCTATGACATGCATATGATTTTTTTTTTAATTGAAAAAAGAATAAAACACTAGTTGTGTTATAAGAAAAAAACAACTTTATGGTGATAAAAGCAATTCAAACCATCCCATTGCTGATGATATTCCTGTAACAGCATGTTTAATTGTGTTTTATTCCTTATTATTTTAAGGCAAATACCTACCATTATAGTGACAAACATCATGTGTTATCACCTCTAGCGCTTGAAGTTGTTCCTTCTCTTTAAATGCAAGACGGGAGGCACTATGATTTTTAGCATAACATCACTGCAGATGGCAACCTGACATCTCTTACATAATGATGAGGCATGTTTTAGCAAAGTGTGGCATGGCATTACAATCAAGCATGAGCAACGTTAGAAATAGACATCTTAGGAAAGCAAAATTCTACTCATGTCATTTGAACATCCAGCTCAATTGCCTGAACAGTGATTGTGAGACACAGAGATATTAGGAGATAAATGCAGGGGAATTATTGCCTTGGGGATCCTGCAGGCACGAGAAAGTTTCTTTTGAAAGTAAACAGAAAATGATTCTCATACAGCACCAGCTTTCATGTAACAAAATGGCCTATTTGTGTAGAAACCAGATTTCACATTTGCATTGATTCATTTGGCTGACGTTTTTATCCAAAACGACTTAGAGTTAAGACAGGATACAACTGAGCAGATGTGGGTGAAGTGTCTTGCTCAAGGACCCAACTGTGGCAAATTGACAGCGCTTGGATTTGAAGTCACAGCTTTCAGCTTCATTACTAACCTAAATCTGCATTCTGGTCTGTTTTGGGACCTGTTTTTTAGAGATCAAATTTAAGTCTTCATGTCAATATGATATATATAAAAGTTGATGTTGCCTTATATCTCAAAAACTATCTACACTTTCATGGCTTATTTTAATGTCTGTCATATAAATAACTTGTGTTGACATCCCCAAGCCACTGACATCACCAGATTTTTAATCTAAACCATCAGCAATTTGATTTTGAACCAATTTTGTGAGGCGAGAACCAGCTGTAGAAATGCAAGAAGAGGTTCAAATTAGCCACCAGCTCTAGAATCATCAACACTTGAAGGAAAAAAAGGCCATCAGAATGATGGATCAGCTCACATATGTATTAAGGTAGGCAATGATCTGAGAGTACATCTCACCAGAGCGTGAGTAGGAGGAATATCACAGGGAGCTACAACAGTTTCATGTGTGTAAATGAAAAGCGTAATAGACACATCCTCCCGAGAGACAAGTCCAAACTCAGACACCCTCCTGCATCGAACGATCCAACATGGCGTTTGATTGAATGTCTTGTCCCGGGTCTGGTGCTGCAAAACATTTGCAAGCTAATCAGTCAATTAGGACTCTCTATGTGGGTTGACGAGTCTCAGTTGGAGTCGGTGTATAAGTGAGTGTGTGTGTGTGTGTGTGTGTGTGTGTGTGTGTGTGTGTGTGTGTGAGTGTGAAATCACTCACCACATTGGATGAAGGACTGTATTAAGTGCACTGGAGTATAAGATTGGGAGTAGATAGTTGCCTCTCTGTGGCTGTACAGCAGCGGGGATCGTCTGAGGCAATTGTTGAATACATATAAATTTAAATATGGAAATAATAGTTTAGAGAGCACTGTTACGCCATGACACAGGATGTAAATAATAACCCCATTTGAATATTTTCAAGTAATGTTCTGAGTTTGCTAAGAATGAATATTAGATAGACGGTAAGGGGGTAAATAGGGGGTAAATACTTATGTATGACACTCTAAATGTCTGTCAAGTTTACAATTTAGTTCAGTAAATTTTCAAATGATATGACAGTATAGTTTACTTTAATTAGAAATTATTTAAAAAATAATAATAATATAGAAAAACAATAATTTTAAAAAATAATATAGATAAGTTATACATTATATTATTTTTAAATAATATATTTATACATTTTTAATATTTCATTTATTTATTTGCTATATATAAAACAATGATTTCATGCAGCTGTAATCACCAAAAGCAATCAGATATGAGCACATTAAGATACGTATGTATTCTCGATTCTAATAAACTCCTCTCTAAACATGAGTCATACCATACGCCCTCAAATCTATGCATAAGTATTAGCGCCCTTTCTCCAAAGTAGGTTAGTTAAGGTTACCATGGTAATGACCATCTCATGCAGCAAGAATGGTATGATTATACCCTACCTTATATATATATGATAAAGCTGTAATTTCAAGGCTACGTTGCTTATAACATGAATTTTAATACTGAATTACAGACATACTTTTATCATAAATATGGGATACAATTGGATGCCTTTTGCATCACTGCAAAATCTGCAGGACATAAACACCACATGCCTCTTGAATACACCTCTTGCCACTCACCCCCTTCAAACCCCTCCAACCCCTCCACGCCCCAATCCATCTTTAAGCCCTGCAGCAGGGTCTGAGTGTCGATAGTGTTTCTGCATGAGAGAACATGGATGTTGTGATGTGTGCATGTGTGTGTGTATGTGTCTGATAGGCTGTGAAAGATGGCCCATATTGTTTGGAATACATTAGTGTGCGTGCAGGAGGACATGGCCCTGACTGCACAGCCGAGAGGCAAACACGGTATGTCATGACAACACATTCTGACAGAACTTGACTTCCTGCCACTGCCTCTCCAAATCTTTGCATCCACTCATGCTTGAGTCACACCAACAATTTGACCCACTTCATAACAGGCCATCAGAAAATGATGTCATCTGCAGCACTGAAGGTTTGAAATGAGCAAACTGTGCACTTTTTACAAACTCCATGTAAATTAAGCCCTGTTCAGACTGGTTTAGTTCTACATGGACAGCTGGGAGCTGGAGTATCTCTAGGATTTCAGTCCTAGAATCAGTCCTTGTTTGAATCTTTCATGTCAGTAACATTTATGGACCTGAAATGTTATGCCATATTTTACCTTCCATAAAATAACACAAGTTAATATACACTGAGAGGAAAACATCACCTTGTCCTCTTTCTTTTATCTGTACAGTTTTCCTGAGCCTGTGTCCATTATAGCCTCCTGCTCTTGGCTAGTGTGACCATATTCTTGTTTTCAAAAAAGAGGACATCTTTTTTATTTATTTAGTTTGTTTGTTTGTTGTGTCCAAGAAGGCTGGAATTACAGAGAGGGGTCAATGCAATGCAAATATATGCACACATAATGAAATATTTGACAATAAGCACATCATAGTGAAACAAAAGACGAATCCTGAGTATTATCCATTTTCGTACATTTTCAAATCCCACTCGGGGTCCGACAAAGAGGACATCCTGTAAAAGGAGGCTGTATGGTCACTATATTCATGTATAACAGGAGTGGACCCTGATGTAGTCTTCTGCTCTTTCGTTTGTAGCTGATCTTCATCAAAGTTTGGTGCGTTATGCTGTGTTTTCTTCTCAACACAGTTGTAAAGAGTGGTTATTTGAATTAATGTAGCCTTCCAGTTCATTCACTTTGAGCTCTCTCAAGAAAGGTGTCACTCATTGGATGTTTTTGTTTTTCACTCCATTCTGCGCAAACTCTAGGTTTTAGGGAAGTATTGATCTAGTTTAAAACGTAGAACAGTAACATATACTTTTATGACTTGGTGAGAGAAGTGACAAATCTACTATGATGTGTAAATCCTACTGGCATTTCATGGTCATGTGACGTACTAATGATCAAACATACCTTGAGCAGCCATGTACATGCACTACATGTATAATAAAGCAGAAAAACAAACAGTTTGCATTATGTATGTAGTACACATGGAATTTCTAGTGTGATGAGTTTTATAAAAACAGCCCTTTCTCTGGCACGTATCCTGTTCAAACCTATCATAATTACTACCAGTGTCCTCCAGTAACATTACTTAAAAGATATATGTCTGGAAATCCTATCCTTTTTGTGAGTACATGTGATTGATTTTCTTTTTTAAATAATGTTGCTGATTTGAATGAAGTGCTGTGAAAATCAATAGGATCAGAGACAGGATCTGCATCCAATATTGGATTTATTTCATGAAATGCATAGCATTCTACGTTGACCATAACAGAGCATCAAAGCAGGATCATCTTCTCAGATGGGGGGCACAGTGGCTTAGTGGTTAGCATGTTTGCCTCACACCTCCAGGGTTGGGGGTTCAATTCCCGCCTCTGCCATGTGTGTGGAGTTTGCACACGGTCCAAAGACATGCATTGTAGGTTGATTGGCATCTCTAAATTGTCCAAAAAGTGAGTGAGTGAATGAGTGTGTGTGTGCCCTGTGATGGGTTGGCACTCCGTCCAGGGTGTATCCTGCCTTGATGCCCAATGACGCCTGAGATAGGCACAGGCTCCCCGTGTCCTGAGAATAGTTCGGATAAGCAGTAAACAACGAATGAATCTTCTCAGATCAATTCTTCTGCATGCTGATTCTCTAACACAAAAGCACACAACAGGGTCTGCAGACATATTTATTTCGTCACGACTCAATACCACCTGATTTCTTTAATGAGTTGTTTCCTTAACAATGTAGCAAACCTAATTAACGAAACAGATGGAACAAGTACCTGTAGCTGTAAGAGAGCTTGATGAGCCTTTGGGGAATTTAACAGTGAATATTTTCCTCATTTCATACATGAAGTATCATTTGAAATAGAAATCCATTGGAGATGTAACATCAAAATCATATTTCATGAGATTAGCATTTTGCCTGTAGCTTTCTCTCTTGTATATTTAATGGGGAAAAATCAGTTGTCTTGGTGAATCTCTCTAACTTTCAGTCTATGTCATAAATCTTTACCAACTCTAAAGCCTGGAGTGGAACGAAGACTGCAGAGAGATTCAGCACAGCAGCAATTTCTCCAAAATTACCAATGAAACAGAGGAGGGATTTTAACTCACACAAGGGAAAAGAAGCCTCAGGCTTTTAAAAAACCTAAGTTTGATTTTTTTCATTTAATACAGCTATGTGACACACCTATAACTCACCATGCACTGATATATCAATCAGGATCCTTTTTTTTTTTTTTAGAATAAAGTAGTGGGATTTTCTGTGGATTAGGATTGAAGTGCAAGCATGGCTTCCAGGTTTTAAGCATTCAGAATTCTTTCTCACATACACCATCTGTCTCTATCTTTATTTCTTTCATGACTTCTAAATCAGAGCAAAGTGGAATAGATCCATCTCATTCATCATCACATCTTCTCAGTGGGAGCTGGAAGATATCCAGTATATATAAATAACACAAGCTTTACTCCTACAACGTTGGTAAAGGTAGAACAGCATAAGGCATCTTTGATACACAGTTACAGTACTGTAGAAAAACTGATTCATGTGTCATTTGTGAAGCAGTTAATCATCTTGTGTTGAGGTTATACTTGAGCAGCAGGAAAAATAGACTTTACAGTCTGTGTATTTGTTTATATATGTGTGTAAAACTAAAGGTTCTACAATGGTTCTTTGTCAGGATGTATGGGTCAAACCGTTAAGGATGTCAGGGTGTATTGTAAGAACCTTTAACATCCATGGAACATAAAGCACAAAATGGTTCACTGTAGTGAAAAAAGGTTCTTTATAGTATAGGAAAAAAGGGCTGGACCTGACACAACTATACAGTTTCTTTATAGAGCTGGAGGCTGGTCATAGAAAAGGTTGTTTCTGCCTAAAGGCAACGCTTGGATTTTCCCTGCGAAAAGCAAGAAAATCTCTCTTTGGGTATGCTCATTTTCATTTGGACAGCACGGGAAGCTAGTCCTGCAGTTTCTGAGCATATTACGACCTACTGAGATGAAAGCGCATTTAGTTTTCACTTCCTGTGATCCTTCTTTATCTACTTAGCTACAAACGCAAGCCTGCGCCCAGTGAAATGATATACGGTCAGTCATCTCAGGGATTTTTCAGAGAGTTTCAACTGAAATGCTAAAGTGCCATATCAGAAAAAGCTGACAGCTATAGCATCATCTGTACCACAGAAACCAGTCTCTTAAATATCAAAGCTCTGAAGACTGAGTCTCAGAATCAACCACCATTTTGATTAGGATCGAGATCTCTGCATAGAGACAGAAACTGAAATAATTTTTTTTTCAATAATGAAAAAAAAGCTGCTGCTAGGAATGAAAGTTTTTAATGGCATGTACTTTTTAGAATATGGTTGAATGTCAAAACCTTTAAATGTCCACTTAAGTTCCAGTGATATGGATAATATGGCTGATAAGATGATTGCTGTGCCGTGTGGAACAGGGTCATTATCATCTGATGATAATGATAGCAAGCTCAGCATTTATAGAGTGCATCTCTACTGTAGAGAGTAATGATGACCTTTCTTTCTGATCCTTTCTTTGCAGATTAAAAAAAAAATCGAAAAAATCAGCTGAACGTATGAAATTTTTATTTTAAAAAAAATATGTAGAAAACACTATTAATGTCAATCAGTGGATAAAACCGAATTCTTGCTGGTAATGTGTTTTTTTTGTTTTTTTAAATACCAGCTCCAGGTTTTAAGGTTTGATTGTCTCACCCTCAGATGTAATGCCCATAAACTGATGATGCCCACACGTCTGATGCATATGGCACAGAAAATTGGAAACACTTTAGGTGTTTTAAAGTCACTGTCTGATTGGTTGGATTCTACAGGATTTCAGGGAGATGTGTTTGTCACGCTTTTTAACGGTCCCCCAGGAAACAAAGCCACCATGGCGATCTGCTTCCCTCGGAAGAAGGAAGCTGTCTTATTTACAGCTGTGACACTGAGCGCTTATGAGGATCAGCTAAACGCTAGATTTTGTAAATGATGAGAAGTTCACTGTATAACCTCATTCATTTACAGGACTTTTTTAAATGAATGATCTCTGGTTGCAATCCAGTCTGTTTTTTAGAGACATCGAATTTACATGATGCTGAACAAGACAAACTGTGATTGGTTGCTTTACATGTCAGTCAGATGCCATTTTGGGTGGTCCTTGGCCAATAAAAGTTGCTATGGAGTCCAGACCTTCTGCCATCAGTCTGAAGGTCTGGCTACACAAGACTAGACAAGGGGTTCGAGTCTTTCTGGCACTTGGTGAGAGTTTACATCTTCTCCCTTTGCTCTGGGGTTTCCACCACATTCTCTGGTTTCCTCCCACAGTCCAAAGATGAAAGCTGTATATTGTGGAAGCGGGGGTGTGGTGAAATGCTGGTCTGTGAATGGAGGCTGGAGTGGAGGAAAGAGAGTGGTAAGGGTCACAAATTCAAGGGTGAATTTGACTTACAACTATGCTTTGTTGCAGTGAGCTGTGGCAGGGATAAACAGGAGATAGACTAGCACCTCAGGAGAGAGAGAAGCAGCTCAAAGCAGTGTGTGTACGCACGAGTGTGTTGATACAATAAGATAAAATATGCCGCATTTAGGATTGTTACAAGCCTGCCTCCAATTTATTAATGGTGATAATATGAATAACACCTTAGTGAAGATGTTTGCGGATATTTCTCACCTGAGAAATACATGAACTGAGGCTGAAGCTAATTTTAATATTTACACCTGAAGAGTGTCAGGAGGATATCAGCATTTACTGTAAATTAAATACATGCGGCAGGTTAATTTTTGCTAATTTATGTGGACTTATATTTAGTGATGGATTGAATAAACAGTAGTCAGCTAACATGTAAAGAATTGTCACTTTCTTAACATTAGTTACTGGTTTATTAATCCAATACTATAAAAGAATCTTAAAGGAAAGAGTTAACATGATCATGCTGAACTCTGTTTCAGTTCCCTGCTTATTAAATATTTACGATTTTATATCAGGGCCTCCTACGATTTCTAATTTCAGTTTCTCTACATGGGTTGTATATATTCAGGAGTAGGGGAATTCTTTAATATTTAATATCGTCTTGTTGATTTAAATGTCTGCGGTTATTCTTTTTCATTTACACCACAGTGCTGGTGAATTCTTATGATTATGATTAGTGAGGATTCATTTTCTGGAACAGCAGCTCTGAGGTTTTATCTGCAAAACAATATAAAATCACAAGCTTATGCTTGTCCTAATACGTCAGCGGTTTCATAGTAACAACCAATTCAAATTGAGTTTCACTGAATGGGTTAAAAATAATGATTGATGGATAGATTTTGTGAGGAGACCATCAGATGTATGACTATAATTTTTCCAACAAGGAAACGCTGTCAGTTAGGATGGTTTGTTGTCTTTTTTAGTAACTTGACAAGCTGCATTTAGACAGTTTGAACATCATGAGAGATAAAAAAAAAAATAGAGATTGGTCAAGGAATAACCCTTTAGAGCTTCTACACCGTAAGCGATAACAGGAATTTATTTCACTAATATGAAACATGGGATACAATTACAATGTATCACCATTTTTTCTTTACCATTTTCATCAGTCCACTGGCTTTTGAAATCAACTTATGGGACATTTTCAATCAGGATAAACAAATGAATTATTTTATCACCACAAGTCTGATAGAAAATGAGCCAGGACTCAAAGATGGCTTTCAGTGTGAGATGTTTGTCTTTCCCTCTGTTGGGATAATTTTACACAGAATTTTAGTCGTTAAGATAATGCCTTCCGATTATTAAGGCTCTCGGGACATCTCAGTGAGCAGAAATGGATTTGATATCACCATTTACATTAAAGATAGAAACATTTGTGTGAAAAAAACCTAAATGTAAAATTTCTCTTGTGCATGAATATATAAAAAACACACACACAAAAAAAAAACACTGATTGTCTACTTTCATATAAGACATTAATTATCACTGTAGAAAGAAAGAAATTCATAGCTGAAAAAGAGTTGAATTGGTAAGTTGCTGTGATATAAGAGGATAAAAACTCTTATTTGTGCATTACATGTTGTTTCAATAATATTTCAGTCTTTAATCATGAGCAGATGGTGTACATTTCTTCACTGATGTGGGTGCATGTTATTGATATTTCAGTCCTAGTCTTATCCTGATCAATACCTTTTTTGCATTCCAATCAATTGTAGTTTTTAATGGTGATCATTGACAGTCATGTCATTGGAGCTTTTAAGCAAATGACATAAATTGACTACATCTCTCTAGAATGTGCTTTCACAGAGTGGCTAGAAGCACGATTGTTCTAGCCTGGCTGTCAGGTGCATCCCTGAGTGGCTGTTATCTATGGGTAAAGGTGTTTTGGTACAACCAAGCTATGTTATTGGGTGTCATGGTGCCTTAATTTGAGGAGGTGAAAGTGGAGAAAGTGATAATGAGGGAGTGCATGAATGTCAGTGTTTTATTAAGTAGATATTGTACTGTTGATCAATGTCAAAAAGGAAACTGATTTGGTTATGACTAATGGTTATGAACAAGAGTCACATGCAGCTCATTAGGTGACACTTGACTCAATTCTATTTATCCATTTTCTGTAACAGTTATCCAGCACAGCATCCCTGGAGTATTTTCCAGGGGTACAAAATGTGAGACACTCTGGACAGGGTCACACACTCACCATGGACATTTTATCCAGTCAGCCTACAAAACATATCTTTGGACTGAGAAAGGAAACCGGAGTGCCCAGAGGTAATCCCTGAAGCCCAGAGAGAACATGTAAACTCCACACACACAGTAGAGGCAAGAAATCAATCTCTCAGCACTGGAGGCACAAAGGAAACATGCTAACCACCATGCCATGCATTTAAATTCTCCACATGATATTGTATGAAAACCACATCTACATTAACATATGTCTTGTATTTTTGCTTAAATAGCATAAATACTGTAGATTCCATGTTTGTATAGTATCTTTACATTTTTTATACATAAGAACTGTGTCCCATGCAAAACTAGCATTCCTAAAATACAGAACTAGCTTACCATTACATCAGAAAAAGTCTGTGATTTTTCCAAAAGCAACAAAATCTGATTAAGTTCAGTCTTTCCATGTCCTCTGGATATTTCCCCCAAATTATAATGAGAGATTACAATCGTTCTTTACAACATATCCCATCATATGAGGAAAGGGTAACCTTTTGAATAGAATATAAAGCATGTAATGTAATGAATGCATACACAATGTTTTGATTGCTGTAAATGATTTGTGTAATCACAGTGCATTGTGGATAATGAAGATACGTTATGGTAAGCAGTAAGCGATGCACAAGCAGTGCAACAAGTCAGCAATAAGTGATACAGCGAGAAAGGGCGTCTCATACGGCGAATATGTGACGTGACGAAGCAGGGGATGTGAGGAAGGAAAACAAGGAAGAATTTTATTTGATATGCTGTAAAGTACACCATAATGACCTCAACATGAGATTTTAAAATGTTTACATTCCCCCCCACATATTCTTTTTTAGTTACTATTAATAAAAGACTAATAACAAGGTTTGCTCCAACTGACTGTATCTGGCTATAGAAAAGACATTATTCATAATCACACTCTCCAGTGTTTATGGTAATTCACACTCTCCGGTGTCACCCAAATGAAGATGGGTTCCATTTTGAGTCTGGTTCCTCTCAAGGTTTCTTCCTCTTACCAGGGAAGAAAAACTAAGGGAGTTTTTCCTTGTCACAGTCACCTCAGGCTTGCCCATTAGAGATTAGGCATTGATACAAATAAATTTAAATATAAATCTAATATCAATCCCAAACCTTTTCTGCGATATTTCTTATGTTCAAATCAGGTTTAGATCAATGTGCTCATTCGAATCATGTTATTATGAAGCGTGATGTGTTTTCTCTAAGGAGACTATCATTTGTGGAAGGAGTCTCCAGTGTTAGCTCTTTGTAACAATCATAGATAAGGCTATAACTTTAGGTTTTCTGACACAAGAATGTATTTAGGCATGAGGACTGTGTGCTTTGTGGTTATTCAGTACGATGACATGATTGAGATGAGAACCAAAGAGAGGCTGATGAGGGAACGGCCGTTTATAACCGTCATAATAAGACAACTTACTTGTATCACTGTTGTTCCCCAACACTACATGTAAGTATAAATGTAGAAATCTTTAATAAGTAAACAATATTTAGCACTGGTAACAGTTGTGGTGGTAAGAGATCCACTGCTTCACACCACCCCGGTGAAGATGACATTCCTATAACTCACATCTCGTTGTGTTTTATCAGATCAAATCAGATTCAATTTAATTGTCATTGTGTTGTGTACACAAATAAAATGCAGTTGGCTTCTGTCCAGAAGTGCTAATAGTGATAATATAAAAATAACAAGTAAAAGTTCAAATTAAAAGTTCAAATTAAAGTATTTACTGTAGAAGTAAAGTACAAGATTAGGGACAATAGTATCAGCTGTAAACAGCACAGCTTTGCAAAATGTTCATTAAAAGTGTGTATGAGGAATGTATGAGGTGGATGGGTTAGCACATTAGCTATTATTTCTTACATAGTTCATTTAGATTGACTATAATCTATTATATTCTCTCTAGAACCGCCGCTAATAGTGATGGCTTTTTATAGCTCACTAGAGATAATGATAATCTGACTATTAGGATGTCCTCCTTTCTCAATATGCAAGAACTGAATGTGATTTGGGCATGACTCCTAACATTTCAAATATCTGAAATGCTGTATTTTAATTTGAATTGGCCTAAATTGAAAAAAGAAGATAAATTGGAGTACAATTATAGAACTCAATTATGATGAGATCACAGTGAGTCATTATCCTGAGTGCTGAAGATGGCAGATGAAGCTTAATGCCCACCCACTGGGTCTAAGTGTGGGAAAGACTACTTGTTAATTGATGTCCTTTTTAAATTGCCTCCGTTAAAATACCCCTTCACCGAAGCTGGACCACAACCACAGGAAGAGAAAGACTGCACTCAGAACATTATTTGCACTCAGAACCACGCAGACTGTATACTGGTTGGGGCTATTTGATGTATTTGTCTAGAGTATTGTATTGTCTGTTTGCACTCTTGTCTCTTGTCTTGCACTGTTTGCACAAAGTTGCATTATATGTGAATAGGTTCATTTAACTTCTTTAGCCCTTAGTTCAGTGTTGTCTTATGTACTCCTTGTTTTTATGTAGCACCAGGGTACATTGTTTCATTTTACTCTAATACAATAAAAGCTT
The DNA here is from genome assembly GCA_033459395.1 of Hemibagrus guttatus. NCBI lineage: Eukaryota > Metazoa > Chordata > Actinopteri > Siluriformes > Bagridae > Hemibagrus > Hemibagrus guttatus. The sequence goes on from JAUCMX010000018.1 coordinate 9,776,939, forward strand.
CATGACTCTTGACTTGACAACGCACAAACTGATGCAGTTACATACATTCTTAAAGGGGTTCTTGTTATGGTGGTAGGATCTCTCTCTCTTTCTCTCTCTCTCTCTCTCTCTCTCTCTCTCTCTGTATAAGGCAATGAATTAAAAGACTTCACATGAAAGGGAAGACAGTTCCAGAGTTTAAGACCAAGCAGAGAAAATGCCTGATCATCCTTTATCTTAGTACGACAATGCAGAAGCTGATTACAGCATTTCTTCATTTTGGCAGGAGAGTAGAGAGAGCAGAAAGAGCTTTATGTACATAAATAAGAATTTTAAAATGTGTGAAGATATACAATGAGACATTTGTATTTCCTAGTAATACTCTAGACTTTTTTGGCCTACAAAATATATTTTTACAAATATATATTGCTAAATATATAATGCTACATTCAGGTTCATTGTAATAATGTGACAGCCTGGGATAACATACAACAGCCAAAAAATGACCAAAAAAAATCAAGCTTTGGCCAAAATTGCTTTTCTTGCATGAGTTTTAACATAGCAGAAATCGTAAATATATTTTACCAAAATAAGTTAGGAATATGTGCCACTGTATCTGCCTGAGGAGTCTACAGAAGCCAGTTTAACAATCATGGTGTGTCAAGCTGTTTAAAATGTTGAACTCTTTAAAAAGCATGATTTTCTCACAGGATGAATGTCATATTATAGTTCAGCTGTGCACTGAACTGAAAGCTGTATAATCCTAATCAGGTCAGTTTGTAATCAGATATGAGCTGTCTGAATATCTCTGAATATCTCCGCCTATCTCCCTTGTCACTTTTTGGAATAACCCTATATTAACATGCCTTTAACCTTACTTGTGGTTGAAATATATACAAAAGAGAGACCAGTTTCACTGTGTATAAGATTTCTCCATGTCAGAGGTTCCTCTAGTTGACTACAGAGTGTTTTATTTTTCTACAGAAATAAATCTTGTCAGATTGCCATGTACTATTTATTGAATCTATAGCTTAGGCTGTATATTGATGGTGTCACAGTGATGGTCAAAGGAACATATTAAGGAAGGCTGTAAGTGAAGGTCAGGGCATGTCACTGGCTCCATTAGTCAGTAGAATGGTCTGTTATTATGTATTATTTCTCTAAGATTCTTCAGCTACAGAGAACTGGAGCTCTATTATTCAGCTAAGAATTTTAGGTTAGCAAAATGTTTTCAGAGGTTCTCACAATGTCTGGTTGTTTGTCAGATACATGATGAATAATTTCTATTCATTCATATATGAAAGTAATATATTTAGGATATTTTCACCTTAGCATTAGATATATAATGCAGGATAGTAGAGGAACAAATATGTGGAAGTGAGCAATATCTGAATGTCCTTCAGACAGCTAATAACTGTCTCTTGAAAAAGACAGGCAGCCCACTTGGTGTCAGGGATGCTAGACCTATTGCTGCTTTTCGAAATATATTGAAAGGTCGGAAGTGCTGACAAGAGTCAAGTCACAGTCAAGCCTCAGGTCACAGACATTTAATCCTGAATCGATGGTTTCAACAAAAGCCAGAAGACAAACATTTCATAGCTGGTCTAATCTAATTTACACTAAATTGTACAGTAAATTGTAGACTAGAGAAGATAGAGAAGATCAGTAGATCACACTAAACATATAGGTATCATGTCCAAGCTTTTATATATTAATTCTTTTTAACAATACAGTGGTGTGAAAAAGTGTTGGCCCCCTTCCTGATTTCTTATTTTTTTGCATGTTTGTCACACTTAAATGTTTCAGATAATCAAACACATTTAAATATTAGTCAAAGATAACACAAGTAAACACATCATGCAGTTTTTAAATGAAGGTTTTTATTATTAAGGGAAAACAAAATCCAAAACTACATGGCCCTGTGTGAAAAAGTGTTTGCCCCCCCTGTTAAAACATAACTTAACTGTGGTTTATCACACCTGAGTTCAGGTTCTCTAGCCACACCCAGGCCTGATTACTGCCACACCTGTTCGCAATCAAGAGCTCACTTAAATAGGACCTGCCTGACAAAGTGAAGTAGACCAAAAGATCCTCAAAAGCTAGACATCATGCCGAGAGCCAAAGAAATTCAAAAACAAATGAGAAAGAAAGTAATTGAGATCTCTCAGTCTGGAAAAGGTTATAAAGCCATTTCTAAAGCTTTGGGACTGCCGCGAACCACAGTGAGAGCCATTATCTACAAATGGCGAAAACATGGAACAGTGGAGAACCTTCCCAGGAGTGGCCGGCCGACCAAAATTACCCCAAGAGCGCAGCGACAACTCGTCCAGGAGGTCACAAAAGACCCCACAACAACATCCAAAGAACTGCAGGCCTCACTTGCCTCAGTTAAGGTGAGTGTTCATGACTCCACCATAAGAAAGAGACTGGGCAAAAATGGTTTGCATGGCAGAGTTCCAAGACAAAAACCGCTGCTGAGCAAAACGAACATAAAGGCTCGTCTCAGTTTTGCCAGAAAACATCTTGATGATCCCCAAGACTTTTGGGAAAATACTCTGTGGACTGACGAGACAAAAATTGAACTTTTTGGAAGGTCTGTGTCCCATTATGTCTGTCATAAAAGTAACACTGCATTTCAGAAAAAGAACATCATACCAACAGTAAAATATGGTGGTGGTAGTGTGATGGTCTGGGGCTGTTTTGCTGCTTCAGGACCTGGAAGACTTGCTGTGATAAATGGAACCATGAATTCTGCTGTCTACCAAAAAATCCTGATGGAGAATGTCCGGCCATCTGTTTGTGACCTCAAGCTGAAGTGAACTTGGGTTCTGCAGCAGGACAATGATCCAAAACACACCAGCAAGTCCACCTCTGAATGGCTGAAGAAAAACAAAATGAAGACTTTGGAGTGGCCTTGTCAAAGTCCTGACCTCAATCCGATTGAGATGCTGTGGCATGACCTTAAAAAGGTGGTTCATGCTCGAAAACCCTCCAATGTGGCTGAATTACAACAATTCTGCAAAGATGAGTGGGCCAAAATTCCTCCACAGCGCTGTAACAGACTCATTGCAAGTTATGGAAAACGCTTGATTGCAGTTGTTACTGCTAAGGGTGGCCCAACCAGTTATTAGGCTTAGGGGGCAAATACTTTTTCACACAGGGCCATGTAGTTTTGGATTTTGTTTTCCCTTAATAATAAAAACCTTCATTTAAAAACTGCATGATGTGTTTACTTGTGTTATCTTTGACTAATATTTAAATGTGTTTGATTATCTGAAACATTTAAGTGTGACAAACATGCAAAAAAATAAGAAATCAGGAAGGGGGCCAACACTTTTTCACACCACTGTATATTGCCAAATCTTAATGGACACCTGACTAATCACACCTATATATGATGGTTAAATAACATTATACATTTTTCCTCCACTGGGATGGAGTTTGCCTCCAGTTCATCCCATAGGTGTTCATTGGGGTTGAGGTCAGGGCTCTGTGCAGGACACTCGAGTACTTCTACACCAACCTTGGGAATTCTTAGCTGCCTTTATTGCCTTTATTGAATGAATGCACTTCATGGTCCTGTGACACAAATCAAAGATTACCTTACACATCCTACCACCTGCTGCACTGCACATCAGCCATGATGATAATGATCTGGCTGATGGAAAACAATGCAGATTAATTTGTGTACAGATGACATATGAGCTTTTCAAATCAGGAACAAACAGATCTGTAGAAACTCTGATGCAACCAAGCAAAATGAAGTGTAGTGCAAAGTACAACACATACGTCACCTCACACTTAAACAGTTCTTATCATTGTGCTTGTGATTAAAGAGAAACACCACAGCGCATAGGTGAAACATTTGTCCATGAAGTATTCACACTGACCAAGCTGAAACTATTATTTATTGTCTAGATGCTGTACATATAACAACACACATGAACATTTCTGGTCTCATTGCTCCAAAAATAAATACTGCTTCTCTAGCAAATCTGTGATTAATACCATTTCTGAAGAATGGTTCCTCAAACGTTCTTTGGATGGATAAAGGTTCTAGATTTCGACATGGGTTTTATTTGGACTATTTTTTGTGAAAAGAAAGCACCCTTTATTTTTGTAAGAGTTTAGGATGAATGTTTAATCTACTTCATGTTTTTATTTTCCCCCAATCTCACATCATCTTCACCGACCTACTAAAGTGTTGGTGGTGATTTCTCTGGCTTGTGCTACATTATGTTGTAATAATGTAGACAGACAAGACACACCAGCTGGGACAGACCGTCCGGGAGTGTTGTGACATCTTTCCCCACGCAATGAACTAGTGCGTCTTACTCCATTAATCCTGAGCTAGGGCTTGGGGGCGAACTAGGTCACCAAATAATGAGGGCACAGCATGCACTGCATCGTAGCATCCATCTGCCAGCTACGTGTGCTCGCCTCTGCCCGAGATGTGGAGGACTCAGGAATAAACAAGGCGAGAGGGAGCTTTTCAGCCTGCCCTCACTCAATGCTGGAGGAGGATTGCTAATGCTAGGCACCATTTCGGTGCAATGTGAGTAAAAATAGAAAAAAAAAATTTTGAAAAAAGAGAGAAGCGCAACAAGATCTTTTATTATGAGGCATAATATTAAGGGGCTCTATTATATAACAAGATTGTCTCATCACAGTGTGAAACATTTATCTGAAAATGATAATATTCCTCTGAAAATTAAAATATTTTTGCTTTTTTTTTTAAATCATTAGCCCTGCATGTGACATTTAAGGTAAATGCCACAGACATGTACAAATCAGGTGTATACTTTAGAAAGCCGGCATTACAGCACTACCTCACACAAAACTGCCAATTCATCAACCAGATCATCCTCTAGGCTTCAGCAGTAACAGCTTGAGCTGTACTGTAGGCGATGACAGTGATCTACGATGCCCATATGGACACTGGTGACAGAATAAAGTGGCTCTAAGCACAAACTTGACTCATGCACTCAAGAAGTCTTCTTCTGTCTTCATCATCTTCATTAAACATACTCCCACCACCATGAAGCACGTTCGCAATTAGGCCATGGGGCATCTGTTAAGTACAGCTCTATTCGGCTGAAGCTCAGACGGTGGAGGCTTACCGTATAATAACCTTGATTAGTTATTGCGCTCTTACAACACTCTTATGGCAGTCATTATGGGGCTTATGCTACTGTGCTATTCATTCATTTACTAGAAAGGCTTAGCTGCAAGCATGTGGAATTACAATAATATATAGTAATATAATTCTCAGATTATTAGCCAGGATGTTCTGTAGTTCTTAAGGCGTTTTAGAACCAAGTATCTGATTACAATATATCTTTTTTGAGCTTTTCTTTTTGCATTTTTCTTGGTAAAATAGCTAACACTGTCAGACTGGATGGAGACTGTTGATTTCTTTTTACAGTTTTGCCAAAGATATTGAGGTTTGAAAGAGTCTTGATTTTGAACCACTCCAATGTAGCTTTAAATGTAAGCTCAGGGTCATTATTCTATCAAAAGTTAAACCTCCACCCAAAGCTCAAGTCACTTGCAGACCAGGGCAGGTTTTCTTCTAGGATTGCCCCATATATGGCTCCATCCATTTTTCCCCCTTAACCTGTACCAGATTCCCAGTCCCTGCTGATCTCCTGGACAGCATGATGCTTCCACCATCATGTTTCACTGAGGAGATTGTGTTCTCAGGCTGATGAATATTCCTGGGTTTCTACCAAACAGACTGCTTTGTGACAAAGCCAAAAAAGTTGGTGACATCAGAGCAGAACCTTTCTCACATGTTTGCAGAGTCTCTAACTCTGGGGAGAACATTTGGAACTCCATATACAATAACTCAAGTGGCGGCTCAAACCGAGGACTCGGCAGCAGTGAGGCAGCATCGTTACCCGCTGTGCCACCGTGCCACCCACTGGAAAAGAAACTGTTCAATATACTTTTAAGCCTGGAGTGCAAAGGATTTTAGTTTTCATTAAAAATGAAGTGTAATTACATTGAAGTTAGTTAGCTAGATAACTGAGGGAGCAATAAAGTAGCAATTTTAATATTTACTAGACTTTTGTTTTTATAACATTTCAGTAATACTGAGGAGGACAGGATAAGAGCAAAATAGTTGTATATCCTCGGAGTCACCGTTACTTTAGCTGTATACTACGTCAATACACCATACTAGCATAGTATATTGAAACATATTCTTCTGCAACTAGCCTGCAGGAATGTTTTTTTTCCTAGTAATGAGTGTTTCTTACTTATAAACCCCAATAGCCTTAAGCAGTGTTGGTTATAATGATATAGTTTCTCTATTCATCTCCTAATTCTCTAACATCCTAACTATCTAGAGCAGGAGACCTAGAGCAGAAACAGATTATGAGTAATGTTTTTAAAGTGAACGCTGCTGTGAATAAGCCCGTTATACAGTCAGTGCTCCTGTAGCGAGACCAGAGAGAGCTTTATGATTGATTGTGAGAGATGTGGAAAGCATCATACCAACTGCTGCCTCCAATTAGCTTTGCTTCCACCATTGTAGCTGTGCATGGTAAATACACTACATCACGGAAATGAATGCAGCCTTCGGTATTGTGCGCACAGAGGACTCAGTGGGAAACAACAGCAATAATGCAGTGAAAAACCTTAACTACAGAAATATTGGAATAAACATGAAACTACAGAATTGGCACATAGGTTAGAATGTCTTAGCACTACAGGATTGAATATAAACCCCAATTTGCTGGTGCAGATTTGTACAGAATTATAGTATAAGGATATGATAACTCCTCCTGATAACTAATTTATTTTACTACAAAATGAATAATTGACTAATGTTTAACTTCTGTTAGTATACAGTACTCAGTGTACTTACATATTTTCTAGCAGCAAAAGAAAATCTGGTTATAAACAAATTCAGTCATTTTTACATATAATATGAACATAACAAGGGGAGCATGGTGGCTTGGTGGTTAGCATGTTTGCCTCACACCTCCAGGGTTGAGGGTTCGATTCCCACCTCCAGAGTGTGTGTGTGTGTGTGTGTGTGTGTGTGTGTCCTGCGATGGGTTGGCACTCTGTCCAGGGTGTATCCTGCCTTGCTGCCCAATGACACCTGAGATAGGCACAGGCTCCCCGTGACCCGAGAATAGATCAGATAAGCAGTACATAATGAATGAATGCAAGTAACAGAAAAAAAATATTGAAAACCCACAACTACATTTTTTTCATTTACAATTGGAAATAAGCAAAAGCTTTAATATTTAAAACAAAAAACTATTTGTAGCTCCTTATTTAAAAGTAAGCAAATATGTGATTCTGAGCATGTTAACTGCTTTGTACAAAAGGTCAGATTTTCCTCATGTCATTTCCTAATCTCTCCTATTGAAGCATGTGTTCAGACAACACGCCTATGGATTTGATCTAAAATGGATCATTTGATCTAAGAAGTACAAACATGTAGTTCTTGCCAGCTTGAGTGCACACTGTCATTAAAGCAAAAAAGACAAACCAAATATTCAAAAACTTTTATGTAAATGTTTCAAAGCTCTGACTTTCCACTCAAGTTGTTGGCAGTAATATCTTCTTCTTCTTCTTCTTCTTCTTCTTCTTCTTCTTCTTCTTCTTCTTCTTCTTCTTCTTCTTTCGGCTTTTCCCTTCAGGGGTTAGGGGCGAATCATCTCTCTCCACCTATCCCTATCTTCTGCATCCTCAACACTTGCACCCACTAGCTTCATATCCTCATTAATTCCATCCATAAGTTGTTGGCAGTAATATAATTGGAAATTAAAAGGGTTGTATTAAACTAGAATAAGATTGAAAAAGCGAAGCATTTGCACTCGTCCTCTCAGACTTTTGGGACCCAGTGTAGACACATTTATTTCATCATTTAGTTATTGTCAGTGAAATTCTCTGCCAGTTTCATGCTGTCCTTCAGTTTTAAGAATTTGAAGAATTTGTGTTACATTTGATAGCGGTTCGCTAAGGCTGTGTGTGAACACTTGAAAAACACAAGTGCAGTGGAGAGTTAAAGGGTTAATGTGACAATCAATAGTGCACAAATTTATGAGCCATCTGTATTTTTAAGCCTTTTATGCAGTCAGATTTGTGATTCTGTGACCTTAATATTAAGACGTTCTTTCTGGATGAAGATGTTCAGATATCTAGAATAGTTTTTATTTCAAGTTTAGTATTTCAAACTCCTGAGACATTTAGAAAGTGCATTTCTGAACACTGGCCAAACATAGAACTTTTGTACTTTTTTTTTTTTTTTTTTGCTTTTGTTTTTTTTTTTTTAGATTTTTTTATTTGAAGATTCCATGTGGCTAATAAATAATAAATAATTAATTTCTAATAAAAGGTAAACATTTCAAACTTGTAAAAGCCACATGGTGATGTATGCTTTAGGTTTTTTTCTCTGTTTTGCTTTGTTCTGTTTTCCAAATGCTGTCTCTACGATCTAAAATGCTTGGTATTTCATTTAAAAGCTAATGTTGTTACTAAGCAATTTATTTTATCTTAAAATAATGAGAATTGTAGTCATATTAAAACAGTTAAGGTGAGGCAAGACTTTTTTTTCTTCTAGCTTTTTGAAACACGTATGCATGTAGCTGCAGTTAAGGTTGATATTATTTAATGTCGTTACCTACAGTTGATCTTTGCTTATAATATTGCTGAACATTTACTTATAGTAACATAATCAAGAACTGAGAACGAAACTTGTTTTAAACACTTATTGACACTCTCCTTGAGCATTCATTGCTTTGAATAAATATTCACCCCCTTACCCTTCCTGGTTTCTTATCTGACTATTCTTTTTTTTAACTAATGGATGTAATGATGCTCCACAGGCTACTCCACTAAGCCCTGATCAAAACGTTTACCCTGATCGACCCAGGCTTGTTTTGATACTTATCGGTCTACGTGATTCACTTTGTCTAGGTATTCAAGATTTCAGATTTATTTATCATATACCCAGTTATATATAGTATACAGCTTGCAGTGAAATGAAAACCTGACCTACTCCTCCTTAGACTGTGCATATAAATACACTACATGCAAGAACTAAGTTTAAAAAAGAATGAATAGAAATAAGAGGTAATAGAATACGATGTGCAATATGTTATATGTTACGTGTAGAAGCATGATGTGCAATTATGTCCATGTAGTAACAATTGGAATATGCAAACATTACCGAATGGTAAGTGATATATTTAACGTGCAGGTTTTAAATGCAGACTCATCTTCCTCTACAGGACTTTGCACATGCATGACTTCTATATTACATTGCACACCGTACAGTTTATACTTTTTGTCGCTTGCATTTTGCACTATTAGTCATTTTATAATTGTAAATTGGTAATTTATACATTGTATATTCTATTCTTTCTTATGTCTGCTGGAGGATCCACAGAATAAGAATTTCATTGTATGGTATAGCACACTGTTTCCTGTACATATGACAGTAAAATCTTGAGTCTTGAATGTAGTAACAGTAAAATGCAGTGGAGTAAATAAGTCTTTATCGAATCCTAAGAGATGTAAGATGGACATATCTGTGTTGAGGAGTTTAATGGCCCACAGGAAGAAGTTCCTCCTAAGCCTCTCAGTTAGGCTGATCATACAGTTACCAGGGTGAGAGGAGTCTTTGATGATAAAAGTATGTTTACTCACGAAATCTGGGTTTTTCAGGAACAGGTGTATCTATACTGAGATCGCTTGACACTTTTAATTGCGCACAGATCGACACCATTCAGTGAATGATATGAGGTAGCTTAGTTACATTTTTGTTTAAAGAAAAGTACTATATACATTCCCCTAATCCTCTTTTCCCCCAGATCTTCGGTATTATGGAATATTTTCCAGATTCATGACATCGCATCCTGTTTAAATTTATTTCACTTCCATTTTGTAACAAATGTTTAATGGGATGAATACTTATGCAAGTATGTGAAACATTCATTCATTTATCGTCTACCGCTTATCCGATCTATTTTCTGGTCACGGGGAGCCTGTGCCTATCTCAGGCGTCATTGGGCATCAAGGCAGGATACACCCTGGACGGCGTGCCAACCCATTGCAGGGTGCACACACTCTCTTTCACTCACTACGGACAATTTAGAGATGCCAGTCAACCTACAATGCATGTCTTTGGACTGGGGGAGGAAACCCCCGAGGCACGGGGAGAACATGCAAACTCCACACACACGGTGGAGGCGGGAATCAAACCCCCAACCCTGGAGGTGTGAGGCAAACGTGCTAACAACCAAGTCACCGTTCCCCCCCGTATGTGAAACAGCTACAGATAAAAGTTTCTTTCTCTTCTGTCTTGCCATCCTGAGGCTTCTCTTTTGTCAGTGTGTAAATAAAGCATGAAAATTGATTGTCCACAGATCTTATGTTGCGTTTTATCCTGCAGGATCTTTGACTAGCAGATTAAACCATATTTATTTATGTGCTGAGAGACAAGAGTTGAAAACGCAGTATAGAAGTAGCGAAGTTCATATAGCGCATTATCATTCAAGACAAGTCCAGAGTTCTCATTAATCCCCTTTAGTAAACAATATGAGGCACATTGAATAAAACACACATTTTTTGTCACTCTAACCTCCAGTGCCTTTGACAGCGAGCCTTTGGCAATGAATGCGCAATTAGCTGCGCTTGTATAAATATTTAAGGAGGAGAAAATACCTCTCTTGATAACGGTGTTTATTTTTCACTGGGACAGTTGTTAAGGTTAAGTAAGGTTCTTTTATAAATATTTAAATGGAAAACTTGTGGTGCTGGCCAGAGCAGATTTTAGGGAACAGAACAAGATCATCAGTCTTATGATCCATGCATTTAAATATTTATTGCAGAATTTATTACATATTTTTATAATAATAATAATAATAATAATAATAATAATAATAATTATTATTATTATTATTATTATTATCATTATTATTATGTGCAATAACAACAATGTAGTTTTTATTCAATCTTAATAATATATATATATATATTAATGTTGTTTTTTTTATTTACTTTTTAAATTTTATTTTTTGAATTTATTGTTCTTTCCATTTCTTTGCACAATAATAACAGTTGTTTTTATTAAACCTCCCTTTTAAATTTAATTTGAACTAAAATTCTTATTATATTTTTTCTTCTTCTTCTTTCGGCTTTTCCCTTCAGGGCTCGCCACAGCGAATCATCTCTCTCCACCTATCCCTATCTTCTGCATCCTCAACACTTGCACCCACTAGCTTCATATCCTCATTAATTCCATCCATATACCTCCTCTTTGGCCTTCTTCTTTGCCTCCTGCCTGGCAGCTCCATGTCCAACATTCTCCTACCAATATACTCACTCTCCCTCCTCTGAACATGTCCAAACCATCTTAATCTGGCCTCCCTAACTTTGTCCCCCAAACGTCCAACATGAGCTGTCCCTCTGATGTACTCGTTCCTAATCCTGTCCAATCTTGTCACTCCCAAAGAGAACCTCAACATCTTCAGCTCTGCTACCTCTAACTCTGACTCCTGTCTCTTCCTCAGTGACTTATTATATTTTATATAATCCCCTTATTATATAAATTCCCCCCTAGGGAGAGACAGCATTTTTTTTATTCTAAAGTATAAAGTCTATAAAGTAATTATAGAAAGGTATTTTTAATTAAAATGATGCTGTAGTGATAAAAGGGTTCCGATAATGGTTTTATGGAGAGCATGGACATAAAATCCATGTTATGTTTGTATTTAAAAATCACATTACACTTATGAAGCTACACAGTTTGTGACATGAAAGCATTAATATAGATTAGTTTAAAACATAGACCCATGTTTCCCTTTAAGGGAGGAGCTTAGAGCTGATAATGACTATGATGTATTGATCAGTCTTGTAATGTGAGTAGTAATCGATCACAAGCCAAATCAGCTAGTGGGTTTTGTAAGCGTATACTCATTGATATGCACTAGCTGAGGCACCATGCAACATGATCCTGTGCCTTTTTCTCCTCTAAACTGTTTCCATGCACAATCAGTCAGATCAACATAACTGTTCATAGGAGCTGTTATTAAAAATAAAATGTCTTCATGCACATCATCCAAAGGAAGGTATATACCCAAATTTCAAGGATAATTAATTCACCAGTTGTGTCTTTGAGGTATATTTCAGAATCCAATATGAAGGGAGTGTGCCAAATTATTTTCTTATTTGGATGAGTGATTCCATTAGCTGTGAAAAATACCAGTGTGAAAAATTATAAATCCTGCAGAATGTAGATGAAAATTTTCTTTTGTGATAAGAAATAAGCATGGATCACATCAAACCATGAAAAGGAAGATTTTTTTTTCTTTTTTAAAAGCCCCAGCTGTTAAGAATTGTGAGCTCCTTTGTCAGCTAATTGCTAGATCTTTTCGGTGGTCCAATGTGAACAGCAACCAAAACAAGTGCTAATGTTGTTGGATTGTCATTTTTATACAGAAATGTGGCGCTATTTTCTGGTTGTTAAAACCTCTGGACACAGGACCAGGAATCTGAGGCTTATCATGGACGCAAACTCATTCATCTGTTATTTTCCCAGTCTTCAGCTGTCCAGGTTGGGGGAGTCTGGCTCATGATAGCCTCAGATTCTTGTTCTTGACCTGATCTTCTGCTTTTGTAGCACATAAATCTCAAGCTTTGATGTGTTACATATTCTGTGATGCTTTTCTGCTCAATACGGTTGTAAAGAGTGATTATTTGAGTTATTATATAATTCCTGTCAGTTCAGACCAGTATGGTCATTCTCCTCTGATCTCTTACCTCTCTCATCAACAAGGTGTTTCAGTCTGCAGACCCTTTGCTCACAGGATGTTGTTTTGTTTTTTTGTTTTTTTTCCACCATTATGTGTAATAACTAGAGACTGTTGTGTGTGAAAATCAGAGGAGATTAGCAGTTTATGAGAAACTCACACTAGCCCATCTGGCACCAACATCCATGCCATAGTTAAAGTTAGAGACCACAGTTTTTCTTTATTCTGATATCTGATGTGAACATTAAATGAATCTCTTGAGCTGTATCTGCATGATTTTGTGTATTGTCCTGCTGCCACATCATTGGCTGATGGGCTAACTGCATGAATGTTCCTAATAAAATAGACAGTAAGAATTGTTATTATAGAAAATGTAAAAAAAAAAAAAAATTATGTAAATTTAAGAATTCAACAGTGCTATGGTATAAAAAGGTATAAAGTGTGTGAGGTTTTTTTTTTTGCACATCCAGTAGGTTCTTCCAGAAAAATGCACATTTATCTAATATATCTAATTAGCCTAATTGGGCTTTAAATGACCCTTTAGATGGAACAAAGATATAAACACTTTACATTTTTCACATTTACAGCATTTGGCAGATGTCCTTATCTCATTTTTATACAATTGAGGATTAAGGGCCTTGCTCAGGGACCCAGCAGTGGTAGCTTGACAGTACTAGGATTCAAACTCACAACCTTCTGATCATTAGTTCAATTCCTGAACCACTAAAAGCTATCACACCCCATCTAGACCTGATACAGCTATCCTGATGGAGATTTTCAGTCTACAGTCCTAACTGAAATTTCTCTGGCTCTTCTCCTGCTAAGACTTCAGGAAATCCATATTACAAGGAGTAGGAATGATTTACACTCTATCCGGATCAGCTTTTTTCTACAAGTACAGATAGTGAACAGGGTGATGTTTTAAAAAGAGCAAAGAGCACGAGATGTTAGTGTAAGCCATATCTCCAGCAGAAGCCATGATGGAGTTATTAGCATAATTGTAAATGTAATTTGAAAAATGGCAAACTACACAGATTATAAATCTGTCCCTTGGTCATGAGGCACATTTTAGAGGTTTCAAAATATTTTTCCTCTACAGAAGCATAATATTTGAAATGGCAATAGAGTTTTTGTTGCTATGCAAACCAGCACTTTAATTGCTAATTAATCATTTTGGCACTGTTCCTCATACTCTAAAGCACTGTTTTTTGGAAGACAGGCATGAAATTCAGGCCAAATGTGTGGACAGTAATTCACTATCCAAGGTGGAAGGAAGTGCTTGTATCCAATCAGCAGAGTGTTATAATTAACATGCAATGATATCTTAGATGCAAATGACTTCTGGCACATGCACTAGTGAGGTTTCAGTAGATTGTAATTATGTCTGTCAGTGGCCATGTTCTCTTAAGTATGTGTGTGTGTGTGTGTGTGTGTGTGTGTGTGTGTGTGTGTGTGTGTGTGTGTGTGTGTGTGTGTATGTGTGTGTATGTGTGCTTGTATTTTGGTGGATACATCTAACAGTTCTGATCTTGTAGGGACATTTGGCTCATTTGCATGTGGATTAAATTGTAGCTTTTAAAGCCAGAAGATTTCCTATTAGTTACAGAGGTTAAGGTTGGTTTAAATTTAGTTGTTTGTGCATGTCTGTGCATGATCAAATTTCATTGCAGTGAAAGGATATTGTCAAATGTCCTCATAAAGATCATTTAAAAGCTTGTATTTAAAAGAGTTAATCAGCTAAAGTATTTTTCTTTTGGTTACTGAGTTTAGTAATCAGTGTAGTAAAGAAAAAAATAATAAGTAGTGTGTGTGTGTGTGTGTCCTCTATACAAGCAGCAGACATCTTAAAGGTGCTTCTCTAAAGTGAAAACACTTTAGATTTGAAAATATTTCTTTCTCTCAATCTCACTCTCCAAATAACAGACAGTTCCATGATTGACATTACATCCGTTTAGAAAACTCAGGTGAAATCCAGGCTGCATCTTGAGCTACAGGCTCTAACAATCAGCCGTGCAATGATGATTATGATGATGATGATGATTATGATGATGATGATGATGATGATAGTATATGACATATGCAATTGTCTTACATTGTCCTAAAGAAAATTAGAGGATGCACGCAGTATTTTTGATTCAACATGAGTAGAGAAAACTGTTGTTAAAGCTGAAAGAAAGAAAGAAAGAAAGAAAGAAAGAAAGAAAGAAAGAAAGAAAGAAAGAAAGAAAGAAAGAAAGAAAGAAAGAAAGAAAGAAAGAAAGAAAGAAAGAAAGAAAGAAAGAAAGAAAGGAGATAGATAATAGTCCTAATTGTAGTTATTATATATAACTGCAAAATCTGGTTTAATTTAGTAACCTGGCTTCCATATCCATTATTCAGCAGCTTATTAAAATAGCACTTGATCCAGCACCTCCTATTATTTTCTTTGTTTGTTGTTGCTTTTTATTGCATGCCGACTCGCTCCCCCGACTTAATGAAACCATGAGATGCTAAAACGAGGTAATGAAATCGTAATGTGTTGAGATGTGGATATTTATCAGGCTTTTAATTCACTATTCTGAGTTGAATGAATAAAATAGTGACATTAGTTTTGTTAATTCAGTGTGCTCTTCTCTCTAAAGAAAATGTGCCTCACAGTTTGAAGGATAAAGTAACCAAGCACTCATCTGCAATGCATACATCTCACTTTATTCTGATTAGGAATTTGATCCATAATTAAAATAAAACGTTGAGATAAGCAGTGTCACTAATTAAGATGTTGTCTAAGCCAATGTAAAGCGATGCCTCTGAAAAACAAGTTACTGTAGACTGTAATGTGACCAAACTCTACCACCACACTCTTCATGCAGGGGTCTGAATAGTCCATAGTTACAGATGAGGATTGAATATGTTCACAATGCGCATACATTTAGTTTAAAATGTTTTTCCATAGCTCTACATATGAATGATATTGTGGTAACATTTATTGAGGGAATATTCCCAGTAATGGCTCTCTTATTTAAACAGAACTGTCTAGTGTGTCTGACTCTGGCTCTGTCTATTAGGCTTTTTCAAACCTGCTTCTTTTTATTGTTCTAGGTTCTATTGCACGATGCTCCTATATCAAGTACCACTATTCCTCAGCCATGATACCCAAGAATCTGTCCTACAACATCACCAAGACCATCCGACAGGATGAGTGGCACTCCTTGCGTGAGTTTTATTCATTTTACAATCACCTGAGAAACCTTAAAGGAAAAGTAATGTTTTTTTTCTCTTTTTTTAATGATTATGGCTAGCCATAAGCCATTTAAAGCCTTTTAATGATTTGTTGAAACCCAGCACAATCACTCTGGCTGAT
This sequence comes from Hemibagrus guttatus, assembly GCA_033459395.1. Lineage (NCBI taxonomy): Eukaryota > Metazoa > Chordata > Actinopteri > Siluriformes > Bagridae > Hemibagrus > Hemibagrus guttatus. The sequence continues at coordinate 9,793,031 of JAUCMX010000018.1, forward strand.
AACACGTCCTAAATATTTAAAGCTATGTACAAAACCTTGTAGAAAACTGTTTTGTTCTTCAAAGACGGCTCTGGCTCTAGATTGAAACAAACATACAACCACAAATTCTGTTTATTGATGTCATCTCTGCTCTTCTGGTGGAGGTACTCAATACTTAACATCCAAAAAATAGGGTAAGGAGCTGAGAGAACCACTGTGTAGTTGAATGTAGTCTGGTAGTGAGTTCCCAGTAGATCCAACCCAACCAAGAAACAGCCATTTGTTGTTCTTGCTAAATAGGACACAAGTCTCAAGTCCCAAATATGCCTTACTAACCCATTTATTCCCCTCAGCAAAAGCCCATACAGCTATTAAAAGTTTTGCTGGATTAAAACAGCAAAAAAGCCTCTTTTAAGTGTCATAAATCATCTCCAGAACTGCATATGGCCAGCAGCAATTAAATGACAGTTATAGATAGGAAAAAATTCTCTTGTTCAGATTTTGGCCAAACATTCACATTCAGCGCTGATGATGTAAGTTGAAAAGTTACATCACTATGATGTTGATTGTCGCTAGCTAGCTAGCTAGCTAGATAGATAGATAGATAGATAGATAGATAGATAGATAGATAGATAGATAGATAGATAGATAGATATTGTATGTGTAATATGCATATATTGTGGTAGGCATAATCTGGTTATATTGATTCATTAACTGCACATATGAATAGCTTAGATTAGCTGAATTGAGCTGTCTGATATTATTTTAGACTTCTGATTTAACTAGAAGGGCAGATCTCAGATATTATCTCAATCTAAAGCCGAGACTTAAGAATACCTGCTTATACATAAAATTGTGTCTTTTTTTCTTTAGACAAGATCATAAAGTTAATAAAATGTACATTAAAAAATCCCAAAAAGGTCAATTATGTGCTTGCATTACAATTCCGTGGCTTTGATTTAGTATCTTCTTGTTACATTTTAGTAAATAAACATATATGATATTTGAAATGTCACCAAATCACTGAAAGTTATACTGACTCCTGTACAGTATAGACTAATGGAGCAATCTTAGTAATCTTTATGCAAAGAACAAGACCCAGGTTCTCTGAATAAAATATCACTCTTCTGCTTAATAGTCAGCATTTGTAGCCACACCTTAGGTCATTATTTAAAAAAAAAACATTACTGAATAAAAGTATATATAAGCCTTCTTGGAGAAGACAGACCAGTGGTATGTTAGAGATCCTCTTGTAGAGGACGCATGTGGTTTCAGGAAGCAGGAGTAACCGAGACAGAGTACAGGGCAGGATACCACATGGCCTCAAACTGTCAGACAGTTACACTCCAATGAGCCACGAATCCGGTGACAGGACAGACAACACTTCTTTAACCTCAGAACCTCTTGCAGCAATTTCTTTAACTGTTTTAAAGGTGCTTCATGCTTTCTTTATTGTGTGTCAAGTGAAGGGTTTAGGAGGCTTGCTACCTTCAAGATCAAAAAACATTTTATGCTCACTGCGCTATTTTACTTAGAAATTAAAAGTACTCAAGCATTAAAAGGAAAACACAAGAATATTTTTTGTCTTAAAGCTGCTGTGATGTTTTGCCTCAAAACAACTTAAACACCCTCCAGTCTATAGTTTCATGTTCATTTGCATGACTAATGTCAAGTGTTAATGAATTCATCAGAATATATCATGGAAATTTGACTTACTGGAATTGATGCTAGTCTCACCTGACATTAGCGGAAAAAAACAACAAAAACAAAACAGGCTAGATTAGATATTAAATATAGCCAGTTAATCTTAGCCAATTAGCAAGACTTACTTTAACATGCTTTGTCAAATTAAATGGAGCTCATGCCTTCAAGGCAGGTAATTTTCTACAAGCCTTTGCTTACACCAGCATACTGTATCATTTTTACCTAAGTAGAGCCAGAGGCGCTCATCCTCATGTTCAACACTGTGTAGCATGAGAAAGACGTCACAGTTGGTAAACTGGCATGATTTTTTAATCTCGTTCTCATTTATTTTTCCTTGGCAGAGTCTGATTGAATGGGCGTATCATGTTCAGGGTCGTTCCCTACAGTGCTATTTTCATGGTCAGAAATGAATGCTCCAGTGCCAGAGTGAATATTGCAGTAGAAAAAGGGTTGGGAAATTCAATATTAGTATTTTAAATCCATGTTGATCCAAAATTGCGGTAATGTCAAACCTCCGGTCTGTCCCATTTCTCTTACAACCCAGTTTTTGTGCATGTGCACTATTTATTTCACCCCACTGCAATATATATAGGGCACCTCATCCAACTAGTAATTAAATCCAACTGATTACATTCACTTATCCATAATAAATAAATACACTTAACACGCTTGTGACTATTAAATAGAAATGAACAGAGGTTCAATGCATTATTAGTTTTCATACACCTAAGTAGCCAACACTGAACACGCAAATTGTCAGCCAGTTACTTCTCCCAATATAATACTGATGGAAAATAGATCATTAAAATTTAATCGAATGGCCATATGGCATTAAAATAAATCTAGCCAGCACACATTAGTTTTTAATGGAAATTAGAGAAGTTAATTGGATATCACCAAACCTCTAAGATCATTTTAAAGCTCTCTTTTGATCCTGCCTTCAGACCTGCAGGATCTGCATGAGCAGTCATTTTACATAACTTACCATTATTGGGTTGTAGTCAGAGTGGTGATTTTTTCACCGGTTATGTCAATAATTATGCAGGAAAATTATGGAAAGTTATAGCTATTCTAGGTAGGCACAATGGCTTAAAGCCAATTTTCTGCGAGCCCTATTCCGATTGTTCATGTTACTTGCATGTGGTTTACTCCTTCCCAGGTTGCCAAATCTTTCTTGAATAAGGGTGTCAAGGGAAGGAATTTTCAATAGCACCATTAAACACAAGAACCACCCTTTAATTCTAGCTAAGAAGAAATACCCTTTAATTTCTAGCCAAGAAGAAATATGCTCTAATTTCTAGTTTTTTTTCCCTTGTTGTCAGCTATTGTTAGCTGTGAAGCATTTTTTTTAGAATTCCATTTGCATTTATATCCAATTATACTTAAACTGCTTACTGTAAAAAAAGATGAGGTATGAGCACTTGGAGGAGGTTATTTATTTCCAAAAAAACTTTCATCCAAAATACATACACTCAAAGAATTGCAGCACAAAGAATTAGGCAAAGCAGGCGCAAAAGAGCTCATGCTGGGTGAAAATTGGTGGTGTGAGTGCAGCAGCCATGCCAGATAAAATTGGAAGGGCTGTGTTTCCAAAAATGGTGATACAGAAAGCCACTTATGTAAGGGCTCATTGTGTCTGGACATATGATAGAGACTGTATTGTGTATAGCAAACAGTAGAGAGTTTCATTCCCACACCAACCTTTTAGGTTTGGAAACTTCCTAGCGTCTGCCTAAAATGAATAATAAGTGAAGACCCACAGAGACCTTGTAAGCGAACTGAATTAATCGTAGCTCCTTTAGGTTGTATGTATTAAGATACTATGTGCTTGATTTATTATTAAAATTCCTTTCACATTGTACTGTAATTTTTACCTGATCATAGCCTTTTTCACTCCTCTGATGAACACAATTAGCATTCCAACCTGATGTCATGGTAAATCCTTGAATTTAAGCAAACAGATTATCCAAGGATGAGTGTGCATTATGTTCAATTTCAAACGTAGTTATGAGAAAAGGTACAAATGCTAAGTCAATTTCAAACTCTATCCTTAAGCTTTACATCCACTGTGATTGATTTAATTCTTTTTTAAAAAGTCTGCTTCATTCAGTTGCATTTTTTGGCCCAAATGAGGAACTTCATCATGTAGCAGTCTAAGGCAGAAAATCCAGCTTGAGTAATAATAGTAAATTGTTACAATTTTGTGTTATATAATAATATGCTTGTATGCCCATGTTTAGAAAAAGAATGATTTTCACACCCTTCTTAACACAGACTACTACTACATGCAGCTGAAATCTTCTGTTCTGTCTGAATACATCCAAACAGGACTCATTGAACTCACTGATTCATCTGATCCACTGTATGTGTGAAGAATGAATCTTGGTCATGACTCACACACTGATTCACTAAACACGAGAGGATTTGATCTCGTACGGTACGTGACTGAGAGATTAGCTAATTTAATGACTGATCCACTCCATGACAGATGACCGACTCTTGATCATAAGGATGTGTTGATTTGATGGCTTGGCACATACACTTACACTTTAACATACACTTTAACATTAACTTTTAATGTTAAAAACTATGTATTATAATCAGAAATTCAGTTATGTAGAAGTACTTTGGTTTGCGTCTTTCATTTTTTTATTTACTTACAAAGAATAGACTCCTTTGATGCATACTATAAATAAATACATACAATCCACTGCCATAAGGCTATTTGCAAATAATTGTTCTAAGTTTGTAATTTTCAGGTAAAATCTTACCTGATTTGTATTTTTACGTAGCATTATGTAGTTTACTAGCACTGATAACAAACGCTATTATTTCTGCACTGGTCATATTTCAACTCTATGAAGTCTGAGATAATGATCAGATTATTCAATAGTCTAAATTGTGATCTAAATTTTTTTTTGAGCCCTGAGTTAGAGAATGGGGATGCATACCTCGACTCTCAGAGTGGAAGGTCAGTCTCGGAGTAAAGCTAGCATCAAGCTGAGATGTTTAATGTCCTTATTACCAGCAATGCTGACATGCCGTTCCTCATCCAAACAGACGATACTGCCATGATGGATGAGCTGTCCTGTGACGGCAGAACCTGAATGGAAAAAATAAAGACCAAATAAACAAAAGCAACCACTTTTTTTAAAGAGTGGCACACTGCTGAGTGCAAAATCAATGAGCCAGAAGGTGAGAAAGGTTCAAAAGTCTTGTTAAAAAAAGACACAAGGTTGAGAATGACTCAAGGAGGAAGTTAGAAAGCAAGGAGGAGGAGAGAAGAAAGAGACCCGAGATGAGCAAATACAATCATTTTACAAAAAAAGGTGTACACAACTCTCAGCCAGAATATGTGGCATTGTCTTCCACAGTGCCAGGTCACTTCTGAACTGTTCTTGTTCTTATTTGGAAGACAGGCTCAAACTCGACTTTCATGAAGAGCGTGAAATTGCCCGATGGCTTATTTGAACTATTCCCACAATACATTTTTACAGACTCTCAAGTGGCATCAGCCAAACTTCAAAGCCTGCGACATGTACACAGAACTCATTTGTAGCTGTCTGTCAAACTGCTAGAAGCAGGTTTGCTGCTGATAAAGTCACAAATAAAGCCGCTTTTCCTATTACAGCCAAATATAAAAAGCAAAAGGTTTGAACACACTCTATCTGTATGCATGCACATGCCTATGTCTTTTGTTTGCACAGAGCTGGTGTAAATTCATATTCATTGGAACCCAATTAATACTGGGGATTTTTTTTCTCTTTTTTTCTCTTGGTCTCTGAGGGAAGAGGCCTAAATACTGCTGCTTAGGGATTTTCCAAAATCAAAGGAAGCACACAAAAACGAGCTGTCAATAATATGACGGTGAATAACTAGGCATTATGTTAAAAAGCTGTCAGTCTACTCTAATTATTCCCTGAGAAGTTCAGTTCCTCACATCTCAGCATCCTGATCACAAGAACAGGACAATGTCAGTTGTCAGCTTGAATACTGGTCAATTAGGATTTATAGATTTGAGCGTTCGAATGGATTTACCATTCTAAAGCCTAAAATCCCATTTTGCACGAAAAGCCAGAGACAAGTAATAGAAGACATAACTACAGTCATTTAGGATTCTCAAATCATACTGCAAAAACATGAGTAGGAATATTTGCATGAGTGGCCTAACATGTGCTGTTTTCCCTCTTCGCTACATGTTTGAGTCCAGTTCTTGGCTCTTTTTGGCAAGATCGTATTTACCGGTTTGTGTTCACATAGAGCACACTGTGTTCAATTTCTTCCAGCCATGGATCAATCGCACATTTTGTATGTTTCTTTTTTGCAAGCAGTTTGGCAAAATAGCAGGCACTGTATTTGCTGCTTTTTATGAACTATTTTCATTCGTACTTTCGCTCAAGTGGTGAAGAACAGAAGAATGAAGAAGTACGAAGTGGAGTTGCTTCATACGAAGAGCCAGTTTCATATAAAATGTTCTCAGTGCAAGCACTTGCACCACGAAGGCGAGCTAATTAGAGAGCTCCACACATTACCCTTTAAAAATCTGGTTTCATATATCAATAAAGCATTCCATCTTCTCTGCTGATCAGATCAAACCCTTTCCCTGTAATCAGGAACCTTGTAACAGGAAGAAATGAGACAACGTGAGCCAATCATCTTACTCAGCGTGCAGCAATGATACCAGAGAGCTTCATCATCTGATGTGGACTGAACCATAGTTCGCTTGAAGACGAATCCCAGACCACAGTTTTCAGAAGGACCAGAGATTATATAGGTGTAACCACATGAATTTATTAGCCACCTATAGGTGTAACCACTCACTGATAACCCTAAGCGGGTAATAAGTTCAATGTATTTATATGCTGTTTTTGTGTTGCAGTGCGGATCTTTTGACAGACCAAAGACAGCTAACACTATAGAAAAGCTGATTCTGCTAATTTTCTGTGCTGTTTATTTTTTTGGTCAATACTCATTCAGTAGGCCAATAAGAGTGCTGAAAACCACTCAAGTAAAATAAATGTAATTAACTTCTTTCTGAAGCCTGCCTGCAGTGTCTTCATTCCACTTACTGCCTACTGGAGTTCTACAGCAAAGTTTTTACTGTGTGCCCCTTAGTGAATCTACAGCAAAGTTTTTACTGTGTGCCCCAGTGTGGGTTATAAACAGCTTTTAAATTAAGTGCCAAGTTAAATGAATGCACTCAAAGAGAAGCAAGAAGGACCAGTTTATTTTAGTTATGTAATAACTTTCACCTACTAAAAGGATTTACAAATGTGAGCAGAACTAAAGCCACAATACTATAGCTATAACTGATAAGAAGGTTATAGGGATGAGCAATACAAGTCTAAACAAGTCTTCAGAGTATAGTCAGCCACAGAGCGTTTTTTATTGTGACTAGTTTAGTAATGATACGTGAAGGCAGTTGTACTCATTGTACCACTACATGTATAAAAATGTCAGTATGTGGTGCCTGGAAAAACTAGACATCCATGTGCATCATGCCAGAGTGGAAGAATTCACTTAATAATTCTAAAGGTTGAGGTTTGAAAGCTTATAATATTTAAGGGCTTACGCAGCGTACATTTAAAAAGTCTCTGTAAGAGATTATATAAGCTAGAAATAAAATCCCAGGTAAAGGACTAAACCCAAACAGGATTATTTTTTGTCCCCTTCATTGTTTATCTATTGCCTCATACATATGAGTGCCTTCTTCATGTGTAGTCAGTAGTCCGTGTAGTTTCCAGCCACAAAGCAAGTTTATGCATTAAATTTGTGTTCTTCAACCAAAATAATTTTACCAGAGGCCAAAAAATGAAATTTCCATTTATTTCGGTTCTGCCAGTGTTCAGCATTGGATTTCTTTGTCATGTTGCACTCCACAATGGTGGTTAATGTCTGATATGAAAATAGACCCTCAGCGCTTTAAGATTATCATTTTTTTTTTTTTTTACCTAGCCTACTAGGGGCAAAATATTCATAGAAAAGTTCCAAAGAGATAAAAATGAATGTCTCACATACATTTTTAAAGCCAACAGTGTACTGATTCATTTTATATCAGTTTTGCAGCTATAAAATAATTTAGTTTATAATCATTCATCAATAGTTTCCATATGTCAATTTCAATTCTGCCAGCAGACTTGAGTGCCACTGTACTGGTAAAAGGGTTAATTTGGCATGAAGATTTTAAGGTTTTTTATTTTTTATTTTTTCTAAAGATGCAAGAGGAAAAAAAAAAGTCTCAAACCTGAATGTTTGTATCATTAAACCCCTATCCACTACTTTTCACATTGATTACTGACCAGGACAGTATTGAACAGGATGACAGACAACCGTATAGACTTTTATGTGTCATTGAGCAATGATCTATAAACTTCATTAGGACTATCATCAGCACAGAAGATAGCATTGCCACCTCACAGCTTCAGGGTCCAGAATTTGATTGTATGCTCTAGTCCCTGACTGTGCAGTGTTTTGCATGCTTTCCTGAATGCCTGTTTTTATTTCCTCCAAGTACTCCAGGGTGTGTACGGTCCCAAGCCCGGAAAGAATGGGAGGGTTGCGTCAGGAAGGGCATCCGGCGTAAAACATTTGCCAAGTTGATGTGCGGACCAGTTGGTCCGCTGTGGCGACCCCGAACAGGGAGCAGCCGAAAGCAACTCCAGGGTGTGTACCTTCCTAACACTGGGTGAGAGATGGGGACACACCTTGGAATTACAGGGCATCATATGCACAGATTTGTATACTTATCCACACCAACAGCATGATTTTTGGGAAATGTGAAGTAGCTGGAGAACCTGGGGATCCACTCAATATCCAGTAATCTGGTCTCAGGATGGAACCTGAGACCCTGGAGCTGTGAAGCAAAAATGTTACACAGAAACCACAAATTATTTTGAACATTTCAATGGAATTGATCAATCAGTGATGTATCTGTCATAGACAGAGGGTCTGAGAACTGTTACAGAATCAGTATTCTTTAAAATCGTTTTATGACCGTAAACAGTCCTTCAGGCAGAATTTCAACTCGAGACCATTAGCACACTAGGGACCACATTGAAGGACTATAAATCACACCTAGGGACCAACACATGTAAGGACAAACTGATACTTAGTCATTTAAAATGTTGGTACAGTATGACCTCACCTAATCACCTGCAAACAAGGAATAATGGTACATGTTTTTATAGGGAAAAAACAAGGAGGTGTGATGCCTATATATTCTGGCTTATTATTATTTTTCCTTTAACAGCACATTCCAAATAGTATTATTTATCTTCTGCCACAGACATTACAATAATTACATTTTTGGATTTTTTGAATGATGTCATACTTTACTATCTTATGGGTACAGTTTATGAGATCAATTAGTCCAGAACTCCTTTTCTAATTCTTTATAGTCCTTGTTTAATCAGCCTTTGTCTTTTTTCTCTCTTGAAGTTAACAAGACAAAATAGTCCAGAAAGTGAGAAATCCTCTATACCGTAGACTTTTCTGATGTTTACGAGGTACTGGCACTGGAGACTCCTAAAATAACAACAAGTTTTTTTTATCTGTTTAATATTAGGCTAAGATCAAGCTGAGCATGCACCATTCAAGTCACTGTAGATCAACTGTTACTATAGAAATGATATCATATTAAAGTGAACACCAACTATGCAGCCAGAACTACAGCCAGAACTGCTGTTATAAAAATTACTGACCAATCAGGTTTGACAGACTACACTGTGGTATAACTGAATATCAGTATCTAAACTTAAGAGTGCACTTGTCTCTTCCATAAAAAGCCACAGACACTTTCATTTCTGTTGTCTTTGTGATCTATTACTAGCTGATTACTCAGCATTGTAATTGAGTACGCCCATCTGTAATGACAACATTCCAAGCATGCAATTTAGTCTCCTTACCCCAGATTGTGATACTCAGAGGAAATAGCATGTTGAGAGTAATTAACTGTCACTGGTATAATCAGCTACTGTTAAGGTACGATAAAGCAATTTATTCAACACTGAAGCAGATCTCTGTATTATAGCAGCAGTATCACAAATATCAGTGCAGAAGTGCAAATTCGTCCTCCCTAAAACTATTCATTTGTACTGTGCCGACATTTCAGCTGTAACCCCCTGCTTCGGCTTGATTTCATTTCCCTTAGACAAGCCTTTTCCACAAGCGTTTTGCATTAGTTAGTAATGAAAATAGAAAGTGGTCTCAGAAGACATCTGGGCATAACATCATTGCAGCTGCAGGATAGAGGGAATGAGGGAAGGGAGAGGTGATGAAAAATTACATGGTGTGATATTTTAAAAGAAAACAGCCGCAAGATTGTCGTGTTATGTCTTCTGTGCGATATCCTCAACCTTTCTGATGGCTGAGTCACGATAATCAGGAGGGGAGTCTTGAGGTTTCCTGCCTCCCAGCTCTTCGATTCTTGTTCCTCAGCAAGAAAAAGCTGAAGAAAAAGTTGATTATATGCATTAGCATACAGGCTGAGATCGACGAACGCCAGCATTTAAACTGGGTTTAGGTGAAGAGCCTTGAGCCATTAGTGAAAATGCGGTATTGATTGCCAGCATATGGAGTTTCCTTTTGCAACTGAACACTTGAGGCTTCTGTCATTATGTAGGAAGTCCAGTTATTGCACACGTGGCTGTGAGGTGTAAAGATGTCTAAAATACAAATGCAATCCAAACAAAGAAAACAGGTAAATGCTTTAATGCCTGTGGATTAATCTGCAGTGTATTAAGTAAGGAATAAATAAAGCATGACTGGGCATGATGATAAAAGAAAATATAATCAAAACAGATTTTTGTAACACATTTTTCTTATACCATGCAATTTGCTAACATTGTTTTATTAATTAAAAAGTGACTCATATATATATTTTTTAAATTATTTATAGTTCAATATTTGTGTTAGTTACTTTCCTTAGAACAGCTGCAAAGAGATCCTTCACCAGACTCCAGGTAATATTTTTGCTCTCTCTTAAAGCTAATAAAACAGGAAAGAAAATTCAGTTTGTCACATTACCAAGAAACGTAAGAAAGAAAAGTTAAATACACAACTTCACCTCTGTGCAAGTGCTAAAACAAGATACTCCTTCCAAAAATTGTTAGAAAAACATATTAACAAATAAAACACAGATGCTTTTTAATCCAGATGTGCTCCATCACACACGTCCATATTAATGAGTCCTTACTATAGAAAGGATAACGTATTAGAACGAGGGCATGGATGAAATCCTTGACTACCATCAGAACTGCCACTCCCACCATCTCTCAGGGAAAAAGGTAGGTATACATCTAGACTCTTCTCTGTTCTGGCACCGAGGTGGTGGAACGAACTTCCCCTAGGTATCCGTACGGCCGAGTCTCTGACCGTCTTCAAACGGCAACTGAAGACTTACCTCTTCCTGAAGTACTTAAACTAGCTCTTATTTTTCCCTGTTTATGTATTATGTTACAAAGTTTAGAAAAAAAAAAAATAAAAAAAAAAACAACTCAGTGTTTAGGCTAATGGTATCCCAGGTTTGTGTCCTATTGAACCAGTGTTAATGTATTCAGTGACTGAGAACTAAAGCACCTTTGTACGTCGCTCTGGATAAGAGCATCTGCCAAATGCCAGAAATGGAAATGGAAATGGAAATGTAACTGCTGTTTAATTAAAAATTCATTAAAAATGAATCAACACCTTCTGACCAATTAAAGTATTTAACAGAGTTGTGCTGTAAGACTATAATTTATATTGCTCATTTGCTGCAGTTATCAAGCTGCTAGATCATCTTTTTGCTGAAAGAAAATAAATGGTAATTTTGTGTAGAAAATGGGGTCTCATCATTATGCAGCTATGAAGCAACCTTAGCCAAAAAAAACCCAAAACTATTTTCGTCAAGACAATAACATTTTTTTTTTTTAATTTTTTAACAGTTTTATATGCTGAGTGCACAGATACAGATCACTTTAATTTAATTCTGTAAAACTGGCTGTTGATTGTTCGTCCTTTTTCAGTTTTTTTTAGCTAATTACTCATCACTCATCCGCAATAAACCTTATATACACAATAGTAAAAAGCAAAGAAAACTGTAAATTGTTAAATGATACACAAATTTGAGAGAAACATAGTACAAGTATTAGTTGTGCTTTACTAATCTTAAACATGTTGGCACCTTTTAATGAGTTTGTTTATATATTTCATTTGACTCTTCTATCATAAAATAATGCTTGGAATATTATGTATAAAATCTTAATAGAAGAAAATATCACTGATTCAGATCTTTGTATTTAGCTAAATTGTGTGAATGTTTTTGGAATTGTAGCATACAGAATTAAAGTTAACTTACCTTTTAAATTAAAATGCTAGCGCATTTTGCTTTGAGAGTTTAACTCAAGGAATTCTTTCTCAGGTTTGTCCTCCACAACTTTCTGTTTAAGTGAAGTCAAAAGATTTGAAATCATGTTTAATTATCAAGAGGAAAAGAAAAAGTTAAAATGAACAGCCAGACAAGACTAATAGTCCTGAATCAATAAGCCTCATTGCACATGTACATGTGGGGGATTTCAGTTAAGTTAGAATCTTTTTAGTTTTAGTGACTGTTGACCCTGAAGACTCTTTTCATGACATATGCTGTGTTAAACTATGAATTTTGTTTTCTTTTTTGAGAAATATTTGCTTAAATCATTTTGCTTTTGATTATGTGCTGTGTTCTATGATTATTAATTAAGGTTATTTTGAGTTTATATTGATCTCTGACTTCTAGATTAAACTCTGATCTCTAGCTCTAGATTAAAGGTGACTTAGTAAAGGTTCTGCCTCTACCTTCTATCAATCATATTTAAACTTTTGTACAGTTATAGTTCATATCATGCATGGTTCTGCCTGTGCTTTTGTGTTTTGATGTGGTGTATCACTGTGAATGAACTCTTCCAGGCATGGCCTTAGTCCTCACTCCTTCTATGATCTCTTCCCTCCCATCTTCTTTTCACCCACTTAGCAGGTCTTTTCAGTTTGTAGAGTTGAGCTGGTGAAACCTATCTGAAGCCATGATTCTCTTGGTAAAAACCTGACTCATTGTTGCTAAATTTCTAATACATTTCTTGGTGCCGCGAGCCGGATGGCACAGTAACACTCTTGTGAATTGCACCATTATTTATAAACCAAGAAGTAATTAATTTTATCTGTTGAAGTTTTTCATCTTGAGGTATCTGGTGGTTCCCAGGATCATGGGTTAGATCCTGAGCTCAAGATCATTTCTGCATGGAGTTTTGCATGTTCTACATGCCGTTACATAGGATCAAAAGTTTCTTCTCACTGTCCAAAAAGGAGCAATGGTGTTCTGCAATGAACTGGGAATCCATCCATCCAGGATCCAGTTAATTCTCCTACTGTGCTTAGTGTTATAAAGATAGGCTTTAGATCCACCACAACCCTGTCCAGGATAAATCAGTTAAGATAATGAAACTTCACAACTACAGTGGGGCAAAAAAGTATTTAGTCAGCCACCAATTGTGCAAGTTCTCCCACTTAAAAAGATGAGAGAGGCCTGTAATTTTCATCATAGGTACACTTCAATTATGAGAGACAGAATGAGGAAAAAAAAATCCAGAGAATCACATTGTCTGATTTTTAAAGAATTTATTTGCAAGTTATAGTGGAAAATAAGTATTTGGTCAATAACTAAAGTTCATCTCAATACTTTGTTTTATACTCTTTGTTGGCAATGACAGAGGTCAAACGTTTTCTGTAAGTTGCCACAAGGTTTTTACACACTGTTGCTGGTAGTTTGGCCCATTCCTCCATGCAGATCTCCTCTAGAGCAGTGATGTTTTGGGGCTGTCGCTGGGCAACACGGATTTTCAACTCCCTCCAAAGATTTTCTATGGGGTTGAGATCTGGAGACTGGCTAGGCCACTCCAGGACCTTGAAATGCTTCTTACGAAGCCACTCCTTCGTTGCCCGGGCGGTGTGTTTGGGACCATTGTCATGCTGAAAGACCCAGCCACGTTTCATCTTCAATGCCCTTGCTGATGGAAGGAGGTTTTTACTCAAAATCTCACGATACATGGCCCCATTCATTCTTTCCTTTACACGGATCAGTCGTCCTGGTCCCTTTGCAGAAAAACAGCCCCAAAGCATGATGTTTCCACCTCCATGCTTCACACTAGGTATGGTGTTCTTTGGATGCAACTCAGCATTCTTTCTCCTCCAAACACGACAAGTTGAGTTTTTACCAAAAAGTTCTATTTTGGTTTCATCTGACCATATGACATTCTCCCAATCCTCTTCTGGATCATCCAAATGCTCTCTAGCAGACTTCAGACAGGCCCGAACATGTACTGGCTTAAGCAGGGGGACACGTCTGGCATTGCAGGATTTGAGTCCCTGGTGGCGTAGTGTGTTACTGATGGTAGCCTTTGTTACTTTGGTCCCAGCTCTCTGCAGGTCATTCACTAGGTCCCCCCGTGTGGTTCTGGGATTTTTGCTCACCGTTCTTGTGATCATTTTGACCCCACGGGGTGAGGTCTTGCGTGGAGCCCCAGATCGAGGGGGATTATCAGTGGTCTTGTATGTCTTCCACTTTCCAAGAATTGCTCCCACAGTTGATTTCTTCACACCAAGCTGCTTACCTATTGCAGATTCAGACTTCCCAGCCTGGTGCAGGTCTACAATTTTGTTTCTGATGTCCTTTGACAGCTCTTTGGTCTTGGCCATAGTGGAGTTTGGAGTCTGACTGTTTGACGTTGTGGACAGGTGTCTTTTATACTGATAACGAGTTCAAACAGGTGCCATTAATACAGGTAACGAGTGGAGGACAGAGGAGCCTCTTAAAGAAGAAGTTACAGGTCTGTGAGAGCCAGAAATCTTGCTTTTTTGTAGGTGACCAAATACTTATTTTCCACCATAACTTGCAAATAAATTCTCTTAAAAATCAGACAATGTGATTTTCTGTATTTTTTTTTCCTCATTCTGTCTCTCATAGTTGAAGTGTACCTATGATGAAAATTACAGGCCTCTCTCATCTTTTAAGTGGGAGAACTTGCACAATTGGTGGCTGACTAAATACTTTTTTGCCCCACTGTAGCTTATGTGATTTTAAATGCACAATTAATACTAAGATAGTAATCTTTTTAAATAATTGGTTTTCATACAATGAAATTTTCAAACTATATCACCCTAGACTGTAACTAACATTTTTTGAATTCTTCAGCATTTCTGGGTTCTATCATACAACCATGTTTTTGCAGCATGCCTCAGGGCTTAAGCACTGGTCCATTTCATTCAGTCGCCTCTGGAGTACGTGCTGACTCACCATCTCTGAACTCTGTTGCGCTCTAGTGTATCTTCAGATTGATTTAAGCCAGGAAGTCACCATGAAGACCTGTGTTAGAAAGCATGAGAGAGAAAAAATTCAAGGACACACTGCAAGCCAAGCTTTTTACATTGCTTAGATTGCCAAGGTCAGCAATTTAGCCTACTGTTACATTACTTAAGAGTAATGAATACCTCTTGTGATTGAAACTTAATATAGCCTAATGTAATGTTCTTTAAAAATGAACATAGCCTGAAGTACCTCATAAGAACTAATGTGGGATGGTGTTAAGATGTATATATGCACCTTGTGAAGTTGGTAGTAACAGAGAAAGAGAGAGCTCATGTAAGTGGTGATTTGTAAATAAGGGATTTCACAGAGGCAAACGTATATCTTATGGGCTTTCGAGAGAAGTGTATAACAGCAAGGGAGAGTGTTAATTGTGTGCCAGATTGTATCACCTTCATTCCCACAGCAGTGAGGACAGAGGCTTTGACGCTACTGGCTGTCACATTCTGCAGAGACTCTTGTGGATTAGCTGAATTGCTCGACTGTGGCCCATGGCTTTCTGAGTTCATTAAGCTCTTGAGTGGGGGCAGCTTAATGACAAACCTTCTAATGACTCATGCACTAATTTTTTCAGTCAAGAGTAAGTGCACTCCTCGAGCTCCATGCCCTACCTTAAAATTAAACAGCTCTAAGATCAGCAGCCAATTACAAAAAAAATCAATGGTTTGGACTTAAGGTGTACTTGTAAATGCAGGATAATTATTTATCTGATGGTAGGCTTTCCTCCAGATATACCTTTTAACAAATAATCTTTAATTGGCCCTTTAGAGATAACAGGTCACAGTGAATAATATAGTAAGTCCACTAAATTCACATTTCAATTCGATGCAGTTAGATTTTGATTTGTATAGCGCTTTTAACAATAGATTTTCACAAAGCAGCTTTACAGGAACAGAAAAATACGGAATAAAAATGATAAAATTTTAAAAAAATTCATTTATATTTATGCCTAATGAGCAAGCCAGAAGCAGCGGTGGCAAGGAAAAACTCCCTGAGACAGTATGTGGAAGACAAGGGAACTCATCCTTATTTGGGTTACACTAGATAGCGTGCTATAAATAATTTCCCTTCTTTAACTTTACTCTATATTGACCAGCTCTATTGTGTATAATAATGTAGATTATTTTTAGTGTTTTATTCCTCTTACACCACAGCATTTTGCTATCGATTACAATTACAGTACAACACATCTTACTTCTCCTTGTTTATTGTGCCATTACATTTTGTGAAATATTTACAAGAAGTCTGTTAGTATAATTCATTTCATTATAGCAGATAACTAGCCTCTACTTTTTCTTTCCCAGTGAGACTAAAATGTTAGAGTAATGAAAAGCACAAGCCTTTTGTCCTAAAGACTTTCCTGTGTGTAAAAATGTAAAGCAACAGATTTACATATGTTACAAAGCACTATCGCTGAAGTCATCTTCCAAAAATGCTAAATAATTAATTAATGTATTATATTTGTATGCTATATTTTTGAAATTTCTATATATTTTCACCTCTCTTGCCTATACAGTAAAATACTATTTTTTATCATAATCCTATACTTATTCTATTTGATTCTATTTTAATGGCATGGATAGTAGAAAAAAGCATCTCAATGCATGTTGTACTGTCTATGCTTGTGTATGTGACAAATAAAGTTCAAACAGTTATTGCTACTGTAACTGGGGTACGTCTTGAGCTGTGCTGTTCTACCAAAGATTCAAGAATTTAACATTTCCATGGTATAAGGTATAATCTAAATTCAAATAATGTGTGCAGATGTCTTTTGCCAGGTGTATACATGACCTGTTCTTTATGGACGATGTCAACAAACAATCAGCGAGACATTGCAGATTCATGTTTTCAGGGACATGGTTCTGTAGTCACATAATCAATGCCTGGCCCAACCCAGAGACAGCTTTGCAGCCTTCATTATGTTGTTGGAACCGTATCAGAGCTATGCATAATCACTCACCATGTCCTGTTTTGCCCTTGCAAGTGTTCTATACAGATTTAATGCTGAAGCTTTAACAATCTGATCTTGAAAAATACGTCGACGAGACATCACCTATGCAAAATTGTCCTTGTTTAACAGAAACACTAAGAATACAAACCAACTAAGTAATATTGGGTTTTGAAAATGTGCTGGAGAAACATTACAGAAAGTATTCATTTGCGAGAAGGTTGGACGTCTCAGTGAGTACGCATGGGAGCACTGTGAGACATTTTGAACATAATGGCTTTTGTTAATCTGCCGGATGCAGTGCTATATTTATCCGTATGGATAATCTCTTTTCTACAGCACTTAGGCTTTTTCCTTTAAAAAAAACTACTTTTCTCTCTTTCTCTGTGCCTATATTCCCCCTTCACTTAGACTATCTTGGAGTGGACAGTATTGAACTCAGCTACAGTTCCACTTCAGGCTACATCTATGACAGTTACTAACTTGCTCTAGCATCCAGTCAATACAAAACCCTTTAAAGGTCAGGGCCTTAGTAACTCCAGGTCATCTTCTTCTGTAAATGTGACCTCTTTTATCCAGCTTAATAGCAAATCTCTACCCTGGAGCAACATTCTCTATGCATTCTGTAGCTTAAATGCTCCTTCATGGGTACACAGACTAAATCAAGTAATTGCTATTTATAACTTATCCAGCTTGGCAGGGACTGAAAGCGGATGAAAGCATACATGCAATCACATAGACGTAATGTTGAGGATAACTCGATTATAATTGATCACTTGCCAGATGATCTGGAAACAGGCCACATGATCAGACTGATCCCACTTATCCCTGCCTGAAGCCACTGCAGTGAGGATTTCATTTAAGCTTTAAAGAGGATGAGGATGATGATGATGATGATGTGTCTTCTTAGGTGTTTCCTAGGATTTCAAAGCAAGCAAGGTTTCCATGGCCCTATTTGGACTGGATTAGTTTTACACAGGGAAGTGTGGAAGGGCTCCATGTTTTAGAGCTCGCAGAATGCAATCATGTATTTGAGATTCAGCTATTGCACAGTGGTCGCTTGGAATCTCAAACATGCCAGCAGCAACATCCTGTTGTATACTCAGTGAGCAACAGATGTTATCTCGCGGGGCTAGGCAGAGCTGGACGTTTTTTATTGCAGACGTGTTGCCTGGAACTGTCTGAATAGGAGATGATTGAATAGCTGGATGTGTGCCATGTGTTAGCTCAGCATCCAAACATCAGTGCTGCTCTGAAGGTATTCAAGCAGTATCACTACTGTTCACAGGACCATGAGATGCTCTTAGTCTAAGGACCAGATGTGCGTGAGTGGGCACACTATACAGATTGAGCTATGTTGTATAAAATGTGTACTTTACATTGTCTTGTAGGTGACAGAATTGTATAACCTGCAGATAATCGTAAACAAAGTATGTTGAATTTGTAATCAGAATCAGCTTCATTGCCAAGTATTGTGGATTTTACATGTACAAGCAATTTGCCTTGATGTATTGGGGCATAGTAGTGTAAAGCAAGGGTGAAAAACTGTAAGAATAAACATAAAAATATATGAAATACGAAAGAAACATCTAAGAATTTTAAGCAAACATTAACTCTATAATAGTGCAGTATAATAATCTATATAAAAGTGAACCAGTGCAAACACTAAATTACAAATGCTACAGTCAGTGCAAATGGAAACTTTTTGCTACAAACTATACATTAGTGGACCAGTGCAAATGCTTGCAGTTTGAGGTAGGAAGGTAAGATATGGTGCAGGTGCAGTATGGTTGTCTGAGTCATCAGCTGTTAAGTTCATGTTGAATGTGCCGTCAACAGGGTTGCCAGATCTGTGCGGCAAAAACAGATGACGTTGTATTATTGCATATATTATCATAAATACAGGAAGGCAACTGACACAGATACATACATAAGGGAACACGCAGTGCTAATGTTATGAATGAGACCACTCTGATGTGCAAAGCATATAAACATTTTATAAGAAAACTTCTGCTAGTAGGGTGCAGTAGGTTTTCATTTTAAGATTGTTTCACTCAGTAACTATGAACAATAAATAAATAAACAGATAAATAAATAAATAATTTTAAAAAAAAAAAAAGAAAAAAAAAATCCCAGACACAAATCTGCTTTTCCTGAGTGCCAGATCTACTGATTTGTCCACTCCTGTATTATTATTTAAAAAAGTAAAAAAAAAAAAATAAAAAAAATAAAAAAATGTAGAGCACTCAGAGTGGATTCCCTTATGGTGCTATTATCAACTAAAGCTCATTGAACCCAGCACTTTCTCCTGCTGCACTGCCGCCATTTTCAGAGCTCCCTGCCTCCCTTGCTCATCCAAAAAGAGCAGCCGTAATCTAGTTAGTCACATAGCAGAGCTTGTCCACTGTTGGCCAAATCCCAAACTAATTTGGACTTTAAAGAGGAGGAGAAGTAGTTTTACGGCACGTTGCCCGGCTGCCACATAGAATTTCACACCGCAAAATCATACTGTTCTGTTATATTCTTCTGTTTACTGCCATTGGTTTAAGGTTCACACCTCAAGTCTACACTTAATCCGACATTAATGCTGATTAAAATTGGGAGACGTACAGAGCGAGAGGTACTCTGTGTAATCAAGGCGTGCACGTGTTTCATGTATATTAATAAGTAGGGCTTACTCATTGTTCAATATGTGTATACTTTGCATATGAACAGCTGTAGTCACTAAAGCTCAGTGATACATGATGTCCACTCAAAGAGAGGTCCAGGAGGTTAGTTCCAATTTATTGTACAGAGAACTGTCTTTCAGAAAACAGTGACATTAAAAGGCTCTGCCAAGATAAATTCAAAAAATCCTTTGCATATATAATACTTAAAACATGTTACAAATTTCCCTCTTGGCCCCTCAGGTACTAAGAGGCTTAGTGAACAGGAAAGAAGTCACCTCAATTTGTGATAGGGGTAAGAAAGGTAAGAGTGGGAGATGAGAAAAGCATATACCTAATTCTGATTCAGAAAGAAGTTGTGTACTATTCAGGAACTATTTGGTGTCAGGCTTAAAGAGGATTTTGGATTGCATAGTTGTATTATCAGACAAATCCAACGTGGTCAGATACACTAGGTTAAACTTAACAAACTAAACAAACCAGAATAGCATGAACATGTCACTAGAAGTAAGCAAGGAGAGAGATTTGGAAATGAACTGAAGTGTGTGGTTTGTATTTAAAGCTTTTATTATTTAAAGCTGGTTCTTGTTGACTGCATAAAGGTAAGAGGGCTCATAGGACTATCATGTGAGAGATTTTTATTTTTATTGCTGAGCTGAGGATTCTAGGAAATGGAGTTTGTGCTCTATAAAGCAAAGCAGACCAAGCATATGTGACTTCCAGAGGCCAGGAGTCATCCAGTTATGTTTTTCTATCATGTTGCCTGCTGAGATCAAAGATTTAAGTTTCATTTTGAGACATTTCCTGTGTGCAATACAAAATGCTCATGAATATAAACTCCAACTGCCATTTTGTGATGCAGAGCCATCTAATCAGCAGCTTTGTTTAAACACACACTGAACATAGACACGCACTGGGAGTCTCCACATATCTCATTCACTACTTTTTTTCCCTTATCATCTCCTCTCTTTCTCTTTTTTCTTTCTCTCACATGTCTTTCTTTAGTTTCTTAGTGTCTATCTGATTTTATTGTCTTTTACCATTTTCTTTCTGTATTGGGTGGGTCCCTTCTTTCCTTTCTTCTGTCTTTTTGTATTGGGTTCCTTGCTTCCTTCCTCCTGTATTGGGTTCCTTCCTTCCTTCCTTCCTTCCTTCCTTCCTTCCTTCCTTCCTTCTTCCTTCTGTATTGGGTTCCTTCCTTCCTCCCTCCCTCCCTCCCTTCCTTCCTTCCTTCCTTCCTTCCTTCCTTCCTTCCTTCCTTCCTTCCTTCCTTCCTTCCTTCCTCCCTTCCTTCCTTCCTTCCTCCCTCCTTCCTTCCTTCCTTCCTTCCTTCCTTCCTTCCTTCCTTCCTTCCTTCCTCACTCCCTGTGAGATGTAGGATGTAAATCCCTCACATCCTACATCTCTTTAAGCTTTTTGCATGCACTACCAATTAAATATTAAATTCAACACAAAAATTGTAATAATAATTGATAATTAAGAATGTAATCAAGACTTTAAAAAGTAAAGTCTGTCATAATTTTGCTAAAGCTTTTATGAAGGAAATACCTGGGTTCTTTAGCATAGCATGTTGAATTTCATGTCAGTTCTTTCTGATGCTGACAGGTAAAGGTCATACAGAACACTGCACTTTTGTGAAATTTATAACTTTCCACTTAATTGGCGCTGGAAGTAAAGCACAGGAACAGACATTGATATGAAGTAAATATTGTACAGTTAAAGTTCAACCCAAGAAATAGCATCTCTCAGATTATTGTTTGTAATTCAGGAGAAAAGTGGACCAACCTTACTGAACTTTATTCAAAAATCCACTTCAAATGCTCAACAAATACACTGAAGGGTCGCCAAGCTCTCCTCAGATCACTGTGTAGATACACTAATAGGGCTAAGCATGTACATACATTTACTGTGATTTCCTATCAACAGATTGACAGATGCAAATACTTTGTGAGCTTCAGTACTATTGGATTAGGGTATAGTTGTTTACATTACAAAAAAATCTTGTTTAGCATTAGACCAGAATATATCTCAACTAGTGAATAGAGGAGAGAAAACTAGAATGCACCATATTTTTATGGAAACAAACTAATGTCCGTCAGATTTATTTTTTATCTTAAACTAAAAAAAATCTTTTCAAAAAGGTCGAATTAAAACAGAGATACGGCATGTTATGCTTTGGTGAGCAAAATAACCTAATTTGCAGTATGTTTGCTCACACTGGAGGGGATAAAGCACAAAGATCTGCTCAAGCCATGGCTCCTTCTTTTGTTCTGACTCCCTCTGTGAGAAGATTGTGATGATTGTGGATGGCAGTAGGTGTGTAAAGGTCAGGTGTGTGTATAAGCGTATTTCTATCCACATGACTTACATGCCCTTTGAGCATATCAGTAGGATTAACACTCCAGAACTGACCACTTGTGTCAAAACAGATACCACTAGCCCTTTGATCTGGATATTATACCACCATCATTGCTTTGCTATTATAGTGCATAGGAGCCATCATAGGATTAGGGTTAATGGTTGGTGATTAACGACCTCTAAATATAAGCCTTTATATTAGATCTGAAAGTGAGGTAAATGGTTGCTTGCTTTTTTTTTTTGTTGTAAAGCTGTGTAGGATTTTCATCCAATCATCTTAGACACATGTTAGACTGAAATAAAGAGATGCCTTGCACCTCATTGAGTATAGAGCAGCTACAGTACATCTGGGAAGCTGGTTATCATCATTCCATCTATCTGTCAGGATTAAAGAATCATCCTTGTAGGATAAATAGGATAACAGAATTGACATGCCTCAAAAATGGTTGATCTCTTGCCAGACTTTTGGTTTTGTGTCTGCTTATAAATCTGTCAATCACACAAGAGGATTTTCTAAGCAAAAATATTGACGTTGTCATTACAGTCTAGACTGGATTTAAAAATGTGAATCATGTTTAACTCTACAGCTAAACCGAAATAACTTTAACTTCTCTTACACAACATGAAATAGCTTTAAATTTATTCATGGTTAGTCTGGAGATAATCTCTAGTTTTAAAAAAAGCACTATACACTATATAAAAAGGCTTCTCTGAAGAGGAAGCGTGATGGTTTGAAGTAGAAAAAAAAGTCAAATTAAATAGAAAAAAAGTAAACAAACAAACAAACAAATGAATACATATATAAATAGAGGTCTTTGTGAAAAATTAACTATTTACAATTTATTTTTAAAGGAGTCTCCAGCGTCGGCACTTTGCTACAGTTAAAAAGCTGTAACTTTATTTTTCCCAAACACAGAGGGGTTTTTTTGCAGTATGTACCTTCAGCCAATGCCCTCCGAGGATCTTCACACAGATAAATTCTAGAAGAATCCCTCATTTTCAAAGTGCAAAAAAAAAAACTTGCACAGCAAATGATAGCCAACAATGACAAGGAACATAAACATTAGGGCATGTTCTGATAGAAGCTGTCAAAGGCACAGAACCACAGCAGGGAGTCTAAGATAAGAGTTGCTTCCTGGTGAGAGACTGAACAAAGTCATTCAGCGAGAACCTTCAGGGTCTGTACGTGCAGCCGCTGTGTGGAAATCCTTGCAGATTCATCGTCCTCCTCTCTCTCCGTGATGTAAATGCATCTGTGACTCACTCTGTGCTTGTGGCCATTGTTTGAAGAAGAAGCATGCATCAGCAGTACATCCTTATCTCCATGGTACATGTGGCCGAAGGACGCTCTGTTTCACCCAAGGTCATCTCCGTTTCTTTCCCTCGCTTCAGAGAACATAGACTCGCTCTGAAATGGAACGTAGTTTGTTTTCTTTTACACTGATGCACTATGAACTGGTGCGCCGAACCTGCTAGGTTAATGCAAAAAAAAATTAAAAAATAAAACTTTCCTCAACTTTTTCCTTCAGGCTTTTTTTTTTTACATCTGGACTTCCTAACCTGATTGTGCTGCGCATCATGTAATAGACTGCGAGCCGCCAGTGAACGTGACCTCATATGCTGAATTAGGATCAGCATTCTTGTCCCAGTTTTTATCCTTAACTACAACAAAAAGCTTTAAAATTGTCTCAGTAAAGACTCTGCGTCTGTCAGTTGCTGGAAGGATAAAGCAGCAGGGTTGATGAGTTCCAGAAGAGAGAAGTGCAGAATGGCTGCGAGCAGTACAGCGTTCACAGCAGCTCAGCTGGTGATAAATTGCTGGTGCTAATGTCTGTTCTTGCTGTTGTGACATGTGACAAGTGGAGATTTTTTCTGCCCTCTGAATGTAACCCACAGGTTTTTTCTCTCTCTGTCTCTCTCTCTCTCTCTCTCTCTCTCTCTCTCTCTCTCTGCTTTAGCTGCCATTTTGCAAAAGGCTCTGACACTCTTTATAGCATCTAGACATAATTCAAAATACAGGCACAAATACTTTCAGATATATAACTTAAAGCGTTAATGAAAACTCTACAATATGTAAAAAACATGACTTAATCCACTAAATCTAACTTTACACTGAAATATAGTCATTAAAATCTGTATAGGCATCAATCTGTTTCATCTCATGCGTGAAACATCCTTTTCTAGTTGTCTGTTAAAGATGATAAAAAATGTATTTTCAATGCATTTTAGTTTACTTAACTCTTTTACCTGAAAACATTTAATGCAATGAAATATTTGGACTATTCCATAATAAGTCACATGTTCAACATCAGAAGACATTTCTTGAAGATCAAGTGGAGAAGAAATTTTTTTATCTTCTTTAACTGAATTATATTCAATTAAAATGCAATAGTATGGATGCTAGTTTACCACAGTTTGTGTGTCTGATAATAACCTGATACCTGATGAACACCTGATATTTTTTACTTTTGTTAAAAAAGAAAGAAAGAGAAGAGAAAGAAAGAAAGAAAGAAAGAAAGAAAGAAAGAAAGAAAGAAAGAAAGAAAGAAAGAGAAAGAAAAGGGGGTAGGTAGAGGGTATGGGGAGTCTTGCTTTTTGTGTATGTTGTTATGCTAGTGCTGTTAGAACTAGCTTGCTAACTGTACCACTATCATAGAAGGTAGTCTGCAAGACTAAATGTATTTGATACAATATTAATCTGCATTTAGCTGATCATAGTTAAAAAATATTACAAGCAAAATGTCTAACATGAAAAACAAGAGAATATGACGTGGTGAAGAGAACAAATGTGTAAGTTTGTTTTGATACTGTAGTTGGAGCTGAAACAGTCCTCAGCTGCTAGCGCTGTCTGAATAACCAGCTACTGTATTAAATCAAGACCATTAACAAAAACATTGTAGGTGAACAGTGTCTAAAACGAGACATTTTCCCACTTCCCACATATTCATATGCTCTATATTGCAGTTATGTTTTATTATCATAATGTTTATTGTCACTTATGATTGGTTTATTGTCTCAGTTACAGTTGTGTGGTGGGCAGGGGCCCCGACGACCCAAACCCTGGACGAAGAATCTGGCTTTTGGGACATGGAATGTCACCTCACTGGGGGGGAAGGAGCCTGAGCTGGTGAGGGAGGTTGAGCGGTACCGGCTAGAGATAGTCAGGCATGCCTCCACACACAGCCTGGGCTCTGGAACCCAACTCCATGAGAGAGGTTGGAAACTCTTCTTCTCTGGAGTGCCCCATGGTGAGAGGCGTCGGGCTGGGGTGGGCTTGCTTATAGCCCCCCAGCTCAGCCGCCAGGTGCTGGAGTTTTCCCCAGTGAACGAGAGGGTTGTTTCCCTGCGCCTTCGGGCCGGGGATAGGTGTTTCACTGTTGTTTCGGCTTATGGGCCGAACGGCAGTGTGGAGTACCCAGCCTTCTTGGAGACCCTGCGAGGGCTGCTGGAAGATGCTCCGACTGGGGACTCCATAGTTTTGCTGGGGGACTTCAACGCCCATGTGGGCATCGACAGTGATACCTGGAAGGGTGTGATTGGGAGGAATGGCCCCCCTGATCTGAACTCGAGTGGTGTCCTGTTGCTGGACTTCTGTGCTAGTCACAGCCTGTCCATAACGAACACCATATTCAAGCATAAGGGTGCCCATCAGTACACATGGTACCAGGACACCCTAGGCCGGAGATCAATGATCGACCTTGTGGTCGTGTCATCTGACCTTCGGCCTCATGTCTTGGACACTCGGGTGAAGAGAGGGGCGGACCGATCACCATCTGGTGGTGAGTTGGATCCGCTTATGGAGGAGGATGCCGGACAAACTTGGTCCAAACGTATTGTGAGGGTCTGTTGGGAACGTCTTGCTGATCCCTCTGTTTGGGGGCTCTTCAACTCCCACCTCCGGGAGAGTTTCAACCAGATCCCGAGGGAGGTTGGGGACATTGAGTCTGAGTGGACCATGTTCTCCTCCTCCATTGTTGATGCAGCCATCCAGAGCTGTGGCCATAAGGTCTCTGGTGCCGGTCGCGGCGGCAATCCCCAAACACAGTGGAGGTCACTGGAAGTAAGGGATGCCGTCAAGCAGAAGAAGGAGTCCTATCAAGCCTGGTTGGCTCGGGGGACTCCGGAGACAGCTGAGGCATACTAGCAAGCCAAGCGAACTGCAGCTGGGGTGGTCTCGGAAGCAAAAACTCGGGTCTGGGAGGAGTTCGGTGAGGCCATGGAGAAGGACTATCGGACGGCCTCTGGGAAATTCTGGCAGACCGTTCGGCGCCTCAGAAGGGGTAAGCAGCTCTCTGCCAACACTGTTTACAGTGGAGGTGGAGAGTTGCTGGCCTCGACTGGGGATATTGTCGGACGGTGGAAGGAATACTTCGAGGATCTCCTCAATCCCACTGACACGCCTTCCGTTGAGGAACCAGAGGCCGAGGACTCAGAGGTAGATTCATTCATCACCCAAGCTGAGGTCACTGAGGTAGTTCAGCAGCTCCTTGGTGGCAGGGCACTGGGGGTGGATGATATTCGCCCTGAGTACCTTAAGTCTCTGGATGTTGTGGGGCTGTCTTGGCTGACACGTCTCTGCAACATAGCGTGGCGGTCAGGGACAGTGCCTCTGGACTGGGCGACCGGGGTGGTGGTCCCTCTTTTTAAGAAGGGGGACCGGAGGGTGTGTTCCAACTATAGGGGGATCACACTCCTCAGCCTCCCAGGGAAAGTCTATTCCAGAGTACTGGAGAGGAGAGTCCGACCGTTAGTCAAACCTCAGATACAGGAGGAGCAATGCGGTTTTTGTCCTAGTCATGGAACACTGGACCAGCTCTATACCCTCCACAGGGTGCTCGAGGGTTCGTGGGAGTTTGCCCACCCAGTCCACATGTGTTTTGTGGACTTGGAGAAGGCATTCGACTGTGTCCCTCATGGCATTCTGTGGGAGGTGCTCTGGGAGTACGGGGTCTGTGGCCCTCTGTTAAGGGCTGTTTGGTCTCTATATAATTGGAGCAGGAGCTTGGTTTGCATTGCCAGCTGTAAGTCAGATCTGTTCCCAGTGCATGTTGGACTCCGACAGGACTGTCCTTTGTCACCGGTTCTGTTCATTGTTTTTATGGACAGAATTTCTAGGCGCAGCCAGGGGCTGGAGGGAGTCCGGTTTGGGGACCACAGGATTTCATTGCTGATTTTTGCAGATGATGTTGTCCTGTTGGCTCCTTCAAGCCTGGACTTACAGCATGCACTGGGGCGTTTTTGCAGCTGAGTGTGAAGCGGCTGGGATGAGGGTCAGCACCTCCAAATCTGAGGCCATGGTTCTTGACCGGAAAAAGGTGGCTTGCACCCTGCAGGTTGGAGGGGAGCTCCTTCCTCAAGTGGAGGAGTTTAAGTATCTCGGGGTCTTGTTTACAAGTGAGGGAAGGATGGATCATGAAATTGACAGACAGATCGGTGCAGCGGCAGCAGTAATGCGGTCTGTTGTGGTGAAGAAGGAGCTGAGCCAGAAGGCGAAGCCCTCGATTTACCAGTCAATCTACGTTCCTACTATCACCTATGGTCATGAGCTCTGGGTCATGACCGAAAGGGTAAGATCCCGGATACAAGCAGCCGAAATGAGCTTCCTCCGTAGGGTGGCAGGGCGCTCCCTTAGAGATAGGGTAAGGAGCTCTGTCACCTGGGAGGAGCTCGGAGTAGAGCCGTTGCTCCTCCACATCGAAAGGGGGCAGCTGAGGTGGCTCGGGCATCTGTTTCGGATGCCTCCGGGACATGTCCCTGGGGAGGTGTTCCGGGCATGCCCCACTGGGAAGACCCAGGACACGCTGGAGAGACTGTCTCTCGGCTGGCCTGGGAACACCTCGGGGTCCTTCTGGAAGAGCTGGAGGAAATGTCTGGGGAGAGGGAGGTCTGGGCATCCCTGCTTAGACTGCTGCCCCCGCGACCCGGCTCCGGATAAGCAGAAGACAATGAATGAATGAATGAATGAATGAATACAGTTGTGTGGTGTTCACGATGATCAGGTTTTTTTTGCTGTTATAAACAGGAAAAGATTTATGTTTTCCATTGTGGGAGCTGCAAGAAAGATAAGATATACACAAAAAGTGAGCCATGCCAGAGATCGTGATAACTTTACTATATACTTTATCTGTGCATAATTGTTTTAACATATTCATCTGTCACACTTTTTCAAAAATATGTTCAGCCTTTAAAAAACAACCCTGAGACTGTATTTGCTGTTTTAAAGGCTGTGTAAGCATAAGAGCTTTTGGTGTTTCTTTGCTTTGTTGCTAAAAGCAATTTCTTTATCTTCTTAGAGCGAGTGCTTGGCTTCTGGTGGATTAGAGAGAAGAGAGAGAGAGAGAGAGAGAGAGAGAGAGAGAGAGAGAGAGAGAGAGAGAGAGAGAGAGAGAGAGACAGAAGAGGGAGAGAGAGAGGGAGAGAGAGAGGGAGAGAATTAATGTATAAGGCTTTAAGTCAGCAAATGGCAAGTCTCTCTTCATTCCCCTCATTCGCATATTTTACTTCATAAGCAAACTTAAACTATTAAATAAACCAATAAATATCTAATAGGCACAGGTTCCACTCCCGGATCCTGTAGCACACCATGTCCTACACATAGTAGTTTAAGTGAGTGTGTTAGAGATGAAAAAACCTTTGGAATTTTTAGGCCAGCATGTGAAGCATTGCTTTGTCTCAGATAGTCAGTGGCTCAAATCATGTCTTTTCATTTTAAGAAGGAAAACTTTAACCCTTTTTACAAGTACAATTCCAGAATGGAAATTGACTTATCAAACATCATTTCTATCATTTCATTTTTCATCAGTGTAAAAAATTCATTATTTTATCTCCGAAAGTCTTTTATAAGATTAGTCAGGACACTGTTGGGTATCTGCGCATAGAGTATCATGAGACTGTGTTTAGCTGATGCTAAGCAGATGAGAAAAGGGCGGAGTTTAAGCTCCCTGCTGGGCAAATAATTCAAACCTCTCCACAACAATGCTGGTACAAAGATAATACAGATACACTGTGTACAAATACTATAATAAAATTATTACATTTAAACCTAATAATCAGACTTTTAGAAATGTTAACTTCCTTGCATTATCTACAAAGATGAAAATCCAGATTGTTCTTGTTTTTATGAATCATGCAAATTTCCATCTGTATATAATCCATCAGAGTTATATAAAGAAATTCTATGCAAAACATGAGCACCCGCAAAAACATTTTTTGGCCTCTGGTGAAAAGACACCAAAAAATACAGGAAAAATATAGGATTTAAACTTGCTAACGTACATGAGACAGATTTGAACAAGTATCCTGTGTCCATGTTTATATATGGTGAAAAGAGAGGGACCTGAGTGCCACCTTGTGTGACAAGGACAGGAGAAGATTTATGTTTTCCAATGTGGGCGCTACGAGAAAGATAAGATATTCACTAAAAGTGAGCCATGCCGGAGATAGTGATAAAGACAAGGTGCAAATGTGGAATGTGATGATTCATTTTGTCAAAAGCTGCAGTAGTATCTTTGCTGTGCATTCATCAGCACACTGCAAGGCACTTGGTGTTTAAATGGCTAGCAGTGTTTATCTGTCTTTATGTGAATTTAAGGGATGTCAAAACTTAAGTTAAGAAACAAGGACAAGGATGGGACATAATTACTTTCCCCTGAGTTGGCATGCAGGCATGGCTGGCCATTTGAATCCTGATCGTCTGCAGTCAGGGGAGTGGAAAAGATCTCTTCAAAGGCAGGGTGAGCTGGATTAATGGAAGAGGAAGGAAACGGTAATTGAATATGGCGAGGGAAGCCTCCTGAAAGTGGGACCTCCGTTTAATCAAATGTATCGACTGTGGCAGGGCACTGGCAGAACCTGGAGGCTTCACTTCAATTCAAATCAATTCTATTTGTCTAGTGCTTTTAACAATAGATATTGGCACACAGCAGATTTAGATTGCTAAATGAGTTAGCCAGAGGTAAGGAAAATATGAAGAACAAACCATGAAAAGAACTAGACCCAAAAAGGAACCTATTCATTTCTGTAGGAAAGTGACACCCAGATTATAAACCATTACTCTTCTATGATGGTGCTCAAACAGTATGAAGTGTTTGAAGGAGAGAAATATTGTGAATAAGCATCCTGGCTTGAGTACAAGACAGTTTTATGATTATAGCAGCAGTTTTTATGTACAGGTCTACAGTATCCAAGTGACATTACTCGCTGAAGCAAGGGTGAGTCATGGGCGTAAAAGTGCAAATCTTCAGGGTTTCCATGTGGAACCATCCACAGCAGCAGAGAATGAGTCACAAGTACAGAAAGCTCTAAGCATCAGGAAGAATCAGGAGGTTAGAAGGAGAGAGAAGCCACAGCAGTAGAAGTGTGTCACGATCAGGCATCACATCAAGCAGCAGGAGTTCATATGAAAGTCCTTTGAGTATGAAACAAGTGCTCAGTAAAGAGGCGTTCACACATACAGCGACTCACAGAGACAAAGCAACCAGAGACCATTTATTTTCAGTGAGAGCTGGTGACTTGCAGTGGCATGAGCGAGCGTTGGCGACTAGATGTGGGCGTGTCCAGTGACATGATAAAGTTGGGAAAAGTGTAACTTTATGCAAATATGGAGCGACTTGCTGCAGCAACTACCAATGGGATTAAAGACAGTAAAGTGCAGGTTATCCATGTCAAGGAGTACACACTGCTTTTCTTTCATTTCGTTTGATTTGATGCAAATATACACTGCTAAATTTTATATACAGAATGTTTCATTTTACCGGCAAGAAAACATTTTGAATGCTAGGTGCTCCACTCACTGATAAACATTGTTACTAAGGTAACCAGTAGAAAAAACACCTGCTGGCGACTTTATAGTACGGCGACTGGAGACTTGCAGCGATAACATCACTGTATGTGTGAATGCAGCATAAAAAGCTGTGGCGTTTTTAAAAATATCCTCATATACTATTTTTCACATTGAGATCTTTACCAGTTTAAAGCATCATGCATTGTTAATAAGTCTACATTGAGATGTCACAGGTGTGTTTATTAAGCTGCTCTGAAAGGAGCTTAGTAAAGAGAGAAGCCACCTGACAGATGGGCAGCAAAACACAAACACTCGATGCTTTCAACCAGGCGTCCAATGTGTAGACACAAAGGCCAAGGCCTACGCTAAACTGTGAAGGATGTGGGATGGGCTGTAAAAGAGCCACTGTCTCACTCATCCAAAGTGTTCTCTTTCATCAGCTTGCCCTGAAGCAGCCACAGGGCCTGTCTGTTGAGTCAGTCTTCAATACTACAACCGAATACACTGTAGGACTGACACTCCATTGCTCGAGTATTTCAGTTACACAGCGTGGGTGTGTTCGCTCACTGCCATAAGCCTTAATGACAGAAATCTGCTGTTGTGGGAACGGCACTAATGTTACTGCTAGTTGCTAGTGATGCATCTTGGCAGTGCTCAAGCATCATTTAGAGACTTGTTCACACTGTCAGACTAAACTGATGTGGTGAAGTTTAAAGGTCTCAGCCTTTATGGATCAATTTGTTTGTCTGCACTGGAGTATTAAAGGAACTTTATGAACTTTCTCCTTAGAGCTCAAGATCAGTTTACATCAGAACTCTGTGCACAAGACGACACTAACCAAGCCTTGTTTTGGCTGGCAGTCCAAGAAGTCGTTCACATACTGTATCTGTAGTAGCTAGTAATGCACTTATATGTGAATTGCTGACCATCCATTCATCCATCCATCCATTTTCTATACCTGCTTATCCTACTATTGGGTCACAGAGAACCTGGAGCCTATCCTAGGAGACTACAGGCACAAAGCAGGGTACACCCTGGACAGGATGCCAGTCTATCCCAGGGCCCAATCACACACACACATCACACACATTCACATGCTACAGACAATTTAGAGATGCCAATCAACCTACAATGCATGTCTTTGGACTGGAGGAGGAAACCGGAGTGCCCGGAGGAAACCCCCTAGGCACGGGGAGAACATGCAAACTCCACACACACATAGCGGAGGCGGGTGTTTAACCCTCAACCCTCAACCCTGGAACCACCAAGCCACCATGCCCCCCGAATTGCTGACAAGAAGTTGATTAGTTCATGTAGAAAAATGAACAGATTGATGGCTTGCTGGTTCTGATTCAGACTTTTTAAGGTTATCTGAGGCAAAATAGTGAAAATTTAAATAGTGTACTCTGCTTAGTTAAATTGAGTACTAAGGATCTATATGATATATAGGATATACTATGGCTGTCAAATATTTTAACTTAATATTAGAATGTATTTATATATAAATAAGCCTTTTATCTGTCACAGAAAACACAAACATCAGCATTAGTGTCTTAGGAAAGTTAAAAAAAAAAAAGGAAATATTACAATTTTATCATACTGTAATGCTTTCTTGCCACTGGTATATCTTTTTTAGGCTACCGCTAACTTGAGTTTATGTCAAGTTGTTGTTGAGTTGTCCACAATTATAGCTAGACAAAAGAGGCCCATATTCTGAAACTCTAGAGTCTTGCATTTTTTTCTCTATATGGAGTCACTCTGTGTGGACGTATTATCCGTGCAATCTAGAGTGAGTATTCCTTTTAGAAGTGTGTTTCTAACCTGATCAGTTTACAGAGACAACTTACTTGATTTATCTTTGTATCCGAAGGCAATGCTGGAGTCAATATTCATTTAGGATGGGCGGATAGTGTCATCTGGAGAGGATGTTTGTACGCATTTTTGGGTTAGATTAAGGAAATGAGATTTTTATACACACGCATCATTTCTGGAATAGACAGGTCTGGACAATATGTCATTGTTTTTCTGCATGCAGCACACTCTGTGTCTCCGGTGTCTGCTGGAACTAAACGAATGTGGCTTTTTTATTTTTTTCTCACATTTTTGTACTTACTACTGTTCATCCATACAACAGGTTTTGCTTAGGGGTTGGCTGCAAGTGCAGATTTATTGATATAACAGGCAAGGCAGACAAATGCAAAGGGTAAAGACAGAGTCAGAGTCATAAATACACAATGGTTGGGGTGAACAATAAACAGGGTAGACTAGACAAACAGCTTTAAAATAAAATAGAGTGCATTTAGTAGTGCAAGCTTGTTAAAGTTCAGGGAACAAGGGTGAACTAACAGGTCATGTGATGAATCAGTTTCTGGTAGTTTGATATTTGGTGAAGGATTCTGGGAAATTCATGGGAGTGCCAAATTGTACATAGGCTGCTTCTCATTTCTATAATTGCTCCTTATTACACAGAATTTTAGTGGTTGAAGATAACAGCTTCAAAATTAGAAAATCTTATGAAGAACCACTTGGGGCATCTCAGAGAGCAGAAATAGGTTTGATATCAGCATTTACTTTGAAGATAGAAACATTTGTGTGAAAAAATAGCCATTTTTACTTTGGAACAGTTCTATGAAAATACTGCCCCTAGTAGGCTAGGAAAAAACTAATACTTTTTTGAAAAACTACAAATTCTACAAAGTCCTGAGTGTCTACTTTCATATTAGCCTTTAAGCACCACTGTTGAGTGCGACATGACAAAGAAATCGAACATAGGTACTTCAAAAAATAAAAAGAGAGAGAAGAAAAGGAAAACGAGGAGGAGATTCTATTTTTTAGTGAGTTAAAGTGATTATGCTTATTGAATTATGACATGTTGCACAGCTTAGTAACTGTATAACAGATCTACCTATAGATCACAGTGATTACACAGTAAAGTATGCTTTGTTGTTAAAAAACATTATTGTTCACCTGGCTTTGAAACACGGCAAGGTAATAAGTGCAAGGCTGCCACATTGGAAAGATCTGTGCATCCTCACTCTAAAAGCCTCTAAACTCCCTTTCTTTTTGATTTCTCGGTCTACATTTTAAGGATTGGTGCATCCTTAAAGGTGGTGGACTTCAATTGATTTTTAGTGTGCTGAACGAGAATGGATCAAGGAATCAAGTATCATGTAGAGTTTTGGGAGGGAGCCATAGTACATGGCTGAAGCATTGATTGACATGATGTTGATTATTGATACAGTGAGCCATTGGAATAGAGAGTATGGGTGGGGAAATATATTTAGCAGAAGAAGTTTGGGGGAAAAGATCCTCCTTTGAGTTTATTGATGACTGGCTCATCCATGTTTGGCTCCACCACACGAGTCAATTATAGAAAATGTCTCTTCTAATCTTTATAATAAATTCATTCTCTTATGTCCTTTAAACACACTATTTTCTCAAATTCCCATCGGACCTTCAGGTGTTATATAAATGTAATGAAAAGTAAAGTCATTATACACTCTATAGGATACAGGAGTCTTTTAGTGAAATAAGCAGTGTCACGAATAAGCAGAAACAAGACGGTGTATTGCTTTCTTCACACAGAGAGCCCATGTGGAGAGAAAAGGAAGCATGATGCAGATTTGGAACTACCCATTGTTTCTCTGTGGGCACTATGACCCTTGATGCATTGCCATGTGATTAGGCTTATTACTCCTTAAGCCTCCACTTCTTTATCGGTAAATTCCACGCAGTTATTAGCTTGCTCACTTCTCCTCTGCTGATTTTCCTCAGCTTTTTCTTCTTTGCTTTCCATCGTGCTCCTTCTAAATCTCTCTCAGCTTAGCCCGCCTCTCACTATGCAAATCCACTGCTGTGCGTGAGCACTCAAGCACCGAGCTTGCTGACAGCAGTGCATAAACTCGCAGCTCCCATAATCCCACACGTGTCAGGATGCCACAGCAACCTCGACTGCCCATTGCTATTGGAGAATGACAGAATGATTGGCGTTGATCACGATTGCCTTGCCTTAAAGCACAGTGACAGAAAATCGTTCTCACATTGCAAGAGTTTTACTCCGGGTGGCCTACTACATCACTCGGAGACCCAGTCTAAGTGATCAGAATAAACAAAGTCACACAGCTGTCACAGACAATAGTGACCACCTTCGGCCAATCTGTTCCCTGTCATGGTGCTTGTCATGGAGGCAGATGAATGGCAGATGACGTGATTAACTTCTGGCAGCTATTGCCATGTTTTAGTCAGTGACTTGACAATGCTGAGTGTCAGTCCACTTCCAAGAAATTTAACAGAGAGGCTAATCCAGATAAGATGGAAACAACGGGGTTGTAAGTATGGACAGACTGGAAAGTAATTTTTGCAAAGTTTTATTACTAATTCACAGAATATAAGCTAAAAAGCGTTTCCTGAAATAATCCATTCAGTGAGAAAGGTGGATTGCTTTTTCAACAAGTTGGGCTGCCAGGTCATTCAAATTGACACGCCGGTGATGTAATGTGTAGAGGCTGCAGCCCAATTTGAGTGATATACTCTCAGCACCTACACCTTTCTCCACTCATACCCTTCCTATCAGCACTTACCCAGCCATGCATGACTCCATTAAACTACTCAGCCATGACACTTGATTAAAAATGGTTATTAATCCACCCCATCCAATTTCTCCTCTATTATGTGGAGAATGAAGGTGATGGAATAGTGTGTAGAGGGCAGGAGTACCAAAAATATCTAGAAACACCTATAATTTTTGTAGTCTTTTACCGTGTCTATTTGAACGAAATTCTCCAAAATATTCAATTCATTTAGATTTTAATCCTGTAGCACTTTTAACAGTAGACATTATCCCAAAGGCAGCTTTAGAGAAACACAGATGTGGATTTAAGTCCCTAAATGAGCAAAGCCAGGGGTGACAGGGCCAGAGCTGACTGAGAGAGAATAAAGGAGAAACCTTGAGAGTTTCCAGATACAAAAATCTTCTTTTGGGTAATCCTGGACAGTGGGATCATTTCATTAAGAATTCTTTGACCTTGGAAATCATATAGGTCTATTTAATACTTTTATGAATTTCAGATATTGAGCCCAAATGTTTTTACCCTAAATAAGTTCAAGGCATCTGCGACTTTTCAAACGTATACGTTTTATACCTTTAATCAATTTTACTGATGATTTTTTTTTTTTTGTTAAATAGATATACTTTTGTAAGTCCAAGGATTTGTTGCAGTGAAAAGATAAAACAAATGTGTGAAATGTGAATAGGACTCATGAACATTGATGATGAATATGATGAGGCACTGTAAGTGAAAAACAGATATGGATTGAATGATATAGATTGTTTCAACAGACGTCCATGGCAGATCAGCATGACCTTATGGTTTGTAAATTCATCAAAGCCTGCCGAACAAAGCAGCTCATCTGTCTGTGCTTTCAGTCCATTGTGTCTCTCATAAAGAGCATTGCTATTTTTTCCCAAAATTGGTATGTGACACACTGGAAGACTACAAAATTGTCAGTGTGGATATACTGGTACCTCTTCCCTAGCAATAGTACTATCACTTTAGAAAAAGCTGTATCCTGATCCACAAGAGTGAACAATAACTCACAGCACTTAGCCGCAAATGCAATCACTGCACTCCACAGCTGCAATCATCACAATTTAGACTAATTAAATGGGTGGCGGAAATATTTGTGTTGGCAGCTAATTGCCTTCCCTCCAATCTGACTGTGAGACAAAAGGATGACAAGACTCCACTCAGCTGTATTGTTAACCTTGCTATCTGACGAAGCACGCACCAGTCACCAGCCTCAGGAGGAAGCCTGTCACTCCTGCTCACCATCCTGATTCTGGTGATTGACAGAAAATCACCATGGCAACTGTCAGAAACTCCAGTCTGCACTCCAGTCAGTGGGGTTGTCACCTAGCTTTTCATTCATGAGATGTTTTTCAATGCATGCCATCTTCTCACCCGCATTTAATTGTATGTTTCTCTATAATATATTTCACAACAAAGAATATATATATATATATATATATATATATATATATATATATATATATATATATATATATTTTATATATATATATATATATAATATTTCCTTCTTCAGTTTTCCTTCTTGCATATTGGAAAAAGGTGCTACTGTAAATCTCAGACACTTCTAAAATCTGTTAACCTTGGATTTGTGAACTACATGCAGTTGGTTTGTATATTCTGAAAGAGTAGTCAAATATTGACATAACTTATGTCACCAGTGTAAGTCACTATCTCTGAATTCAGCTCTATAGCATCTACAGCATCTAGCTCTAGATCTACATCATCCAAGCTCTAGTTCACACATCGTCCAAGGTCTTCCCCTGAGATGAGCTCCTGGTTCTCTGTGACCTTGTGTAGAATAAGCGCTACAGAAAATGGATGAATGGATGGATGGATCTACATCAAGATATTTAATGCACAATCCAAAGGAGACCCAAAGTGGTCAAGAAAAATGTGAAGAAGAAATTGTAAGAGGAAGCAGGCTCAAGATTTTAACTGACTGCCAAATTTCTCATCCAACCTTCAGCCCTAATGTTAGCTCTGTGTCCTCTCTAATGAGTACTACTAAACTCTACTTCCTGAGTGACAAGTCCCAAATGCTGCCTTGTCTTAAAAAAGGTTTCCGGGTTTTCGCAGTGCCTGTTCTGTCCTGCTTTTCCAATTTGTAAGAAGACCTGACTCAGGGCGACGTCATGGCCCTTCACTTTTAAACTATCACACTGTTCCACCACTCCATGAGGAGATGCAGCATGAGGACCACTGCTCCCTTCACTACCTTCTCCCCTGCTGGGTGTAATTTGATACGGGGCTGTGACTGTTCTCTCACTAGCGGCGCTTGACATGTGGTAATGAAATTAATCTCTATTATCCTCTTAGCCAGTGGAGGCGGAGCTGACAAGTGAAGTGAAGAGAAACAAACACAAGCGTAAAGATGGTCAGCAATTCTCAGCAGAAGGAGAGCAACCTTTGAACATGTCAAATAATTCTATATCAACTCACTATATTAGGACTTGAATGTCATGCACACAATTAATTAAAATGATATTAAAATTATTGTCATCCTTTACAAAAATGGGCAAACATAAAAACATAAAAGAGCATAAAGTGATTCTTTTCCAATTGTTTTCTTAGGTTTCTTAATAATTGCCTGCAAAACATTGATTTCTAGAATTTTTGGCACCCCTTTAATTTACTAGGTGTTTATATCCATTACTTGACTTATGCATGTCAGCTGTCACTTTTGTGATTAAAGCTCTTTTCCCAGTGGTGTTGATTGATGAAGTGACAAACTGAAGATAGAGTTGTGCAAAGGGAAATGTTTCAAGGATGACAAACAAAGAAAGAAACTTCTATTACTATTAATACTTAAAGGAAAAAGGTCAATTAAATTATTTTATTAGAGGATGGACCAATAGATTCTCTTATTGTTTACGTGGGAAATTTGATCCATTTTATGCTTTTTTTTGTGTGTGTGAGTATTGTCACAGAGGGCTCTTGGACAGGTTGTAGTGCTCCTTATGCATAAGTTTTAACCATATGTTTTAAACATAAGTTTTATTCAAACAAAGAGCAAGAAAAAAAAAACATTTCAGGGCTGGATGTTACAAATATGTTCCATTCTTTTGAGGGGGTGCCAATAATTCTGGAGTTGAATATAAGTATAGGTGTATAAATATATTCAGATAGAAAATGTGAACAGATATGCATGTCATTATACATCTATTGTGTGCAGCAAAAGAAAAATATAGGGACATCATATCCAAACATTTTTTCATTTTCCTCCAAGGGCCTTTCATTTACAGAGGCAACTTCGAGACTGTATAATTAAATGAAAACAGTGGCACGAGCTTGAACAATGCAGGCTAACGAGCCAGATAGGACGAAGCAACAGCTTTCAACCTGTCAAGAGCTGATACGTAAATAAACGAACATGGTTGTTATCCACATGGAGCTAAAAGTTACTGGTCTAATGCAGGAAAAGTAGGCAGAAGTGTCAGAAAAAACTAAATAATATTACAGAAGCAGTCTGCATAGTGTTCTCAAAATATCATTGTGCAGCCTAATTTTTTCCCAATAGCACATTACATTGCTATAAAAAGACCCTGAATGACAGAAAGATGTACTGTAATGTTGGAAATGTGAAAAAATGCCTGATATTTTTTTACTTTTCTTCAGTTTTGTGTAAATCCACCTACATACACCCAAAACACACACACTGCTGTCTGAAATTTTTGGTAACGGGAACGTGGGCCTCTGTGGATGTGTATAACCTGTTAGTGTTCTTCCTGCCATGAGAAAAGGAAAGAAACACAAGACAAAGTTTAGTCAAATGGAATTTCACATCACACGTTAGCCGTGCTGTCCTATTTTATACTTTATTTCTTATTTTAGCCTCCTGTTAGCTGTTGGTTAAATCTGCTGGCCATAGTTGCTAGAGCTTGCTTTCCACCCACATCGAGTATATTGTTTCTCTTCCAGAAAAGTGGCCTGCAGATTTAACATCAGGAGTGAAACTCTATGGAGAATTTCTAATTTGGCCTCGCTGTGAGGTGAATCCACTGATTTGACCAACCTTACGTAGATGCTAGATTAACTTCGGTTGCTAATTACTCTGACATGACTTTCCAGCCACATTAACATATTTTAAACAGAAGACAAAAATGGAATTTGTGCTTGTTTTGCTTGTGTCCAAGTTCACCATTTAATTTCTTTGTCAAGTAATGCTCCACAGTGGTGGTTAATGGCTCAAAATAGACACTCAGAGCTTTAAGAATGTGTAGAATTAGTTTTTTTGTGAGTATTTCTATTTTTAAACACCTACGTCTACTAGAGGCAATATATTCTTACAAAAGCAAAGACAGTTCAAACTCTTCAAAGTAAATGATGATATCAAACCTATTTCTGCTCTCTGAGATGCCCCAAGTGCTTGTTCATAATCATCCAAAATTTGAAGCCGTTATCGTCAACCACTAAAATTCTGTGTAAAGTAATCCAACAGAGGGAAAACCTAACATCTCACACTGAAAGCCAACAGAGTTCTGACTTATTTTATATCAGACTTGCTGCCTTAAAGTAATTCATTTGTTCATACTGATTAAAAATGTCCCATGATAATGTGGAGAACCAGTGTACTGGTAAAAGGGGTTAAAAAGCAGGGTGAAACTCTTGGTAAAAAAAAATCAACTGTAACTTTCTTTACGTTCATTGTTTTTCACAGCTTCAGGGTCTCCGGTTTGATCCTCTACTAAATTACATATAGGTGTGAAAGAGCGTGTGAATGTATGGACTGGCATCTCATCCACAGTGTATTATCACCTCACATTGAGCGATCTCAGGACACTCACAGTGGAGTGTAGTAAAACTGCTGCAATGGGAAATCAACAGAAAAAAACTACAAGTAAAATAGCTCAAGAGAAAGCTAATAAGTGTCAAAGTATTAGATAAATGGGAATACACAGCAACAACATTTAAAATAACTTAAGCATCCTGCATCACCCTCATATGTAGAGCTGTTTTTAGTATAGGTTAAAGGAAAAATCCATCCCAAAACAACTTGTGTATTATCCTTTAGAATTCGTCAATGGCATCCAGTGGATTTTTTATTTTTTTTGCTTTAAATATCTTTCTTCTATATGTCTGTTTTCCTCAAAGCTTCAACTTTCGTGCTAAATACCACCAGCAACAATATCAACTGTGATAAAACAAGCTTCAGCATCACATAATGACAGCTCATCGTCGCTGTCACTCACTCTATATTCAGACGAGACCTAATTGCCGGATCTTTCTGCATACATAATTACACATCTCTACTTTCACGCACAAGAGAGCAGCACAGCACACTGATGTGCTAGAGAGTACCTATTGTAAATGCTAAAATTCACTCTTTCACCAAAGGCAAGGGAAAAAAAGATGCAGGACAGCCAGGTGCCTGCTGGTTTTAGTGACAGAGAGATGTATATCAAGTGGAGGAGAAGATTGGCTAAACGCTGGTTGACTCATGCCTAATGGTGTGACTGACTGCAGTATCTCCTTTTGTATTGCTTTGCTTTGGTTCCAGAATCTTCCAGTGCACTTTACATTAAAATCTGTCGGAGACGTCCTTAAGTCCTCAACACAGGCTCAACTTTCTCTGTGTGTTCTATGTCATTTCTCAGAGAGTGCTCGGTGTCCATTTTGTTGCAACTCAGAGAACACCATTAAATCTCCCTGAACCAGTCAAATTGTCAGGACAAAATTCAGCACTTATGGTTAAGTGCGCTAAACAG
Source organism: Hemibagrus guttatus (assembly GCA_033459395.1). Taxonomy (NCBI): domain Eukaryota; kingdom Metazoa; phylum Chordata; class Actinopteri; order Siluriformes; family Bagridae; genus Hemibagrus; species Hemibagrus guttatus. The sequence continues at coordinate 9,834,131 of JAUCMX010000018.1, forward strand.
CAGGGGTTGTCAATGAAACATCATGTGCAACAGAACAACTTAAGAGTGCTTATTGGGTTTTTTCTTTTCTGGATTTTTGCCAATTCTCTCCTCTAATTGGGTCACTTGCCTATTGCCACCCACTAGCTAATTCTCCCCTGTCAAAAAACAGCTACCAAATGGGGAAGGTGAAGGCTAACACATACTTGCTTCATGCTGAGATGCATGAATCCAGTCAACTTTTCAAAATGCTGAAATGCTGTTTGCCCTCTTCTGCATATATATGAGCTCATAGATGCCAACAACTGGCGTGTGCTGCTCTGATTGACAGGCAGAAAGAGGAAAGAGAAGCCTACGCTTGCTGCCTATAGCTCCTGGTCTTGAATCATGAATTATCAGGTTTTCAGACTTACAATCGATAGGAAATCTTCAGTTTCATCAGTTTCATCAGAGGACACTCCCATATCTGGTTGTCAGCGGTCACTGTCGTTCCTGTTGCCAGAAGTCACCAGCTTTCATTGTTACTGCGGTGTCACTCTTTATGTGAATTTAGCATTACTAGACTGTACAGCTATACAGAATGTATGAGTTCTGTTTTAAACATGACGGCCTGCTGATTCCCAGGTTTTGAATCAAATACATTGAACCATGGTGGCTTTTTAAATATATTATACTTGTAAATGCAATATTAATGATGTTTAACCTTTTAACCTTACTCAAGTACCTATTTAAAGACAGAAATGTCCTTTTACTAAGTTACTGCTTGTCTTTTTATGTATACTGTGTATACAGTATAAATTGGAGCCTTTAAATGAACTAATAAGCTTTTAAATTAGCTAAGTGAACACATCTGTTATTGCCATCTCTGTTATAATATAAAAGCAGCAGCTAGTAGTTTCCTTGTCTGAAGCAATACATTTCTGTATAACATAATAATGTATTTATTTATACAGCAGTGTGAAACTGTTATTACATCCTAATTATTGCCATCACCATATTATAGTGAATATTTCTGCCAAATTATAGGTCTGTTCACCTGAACCAGAGGTGGAGTTTGAGTGCAATAAATGAATGACTGAAACCTGCTACAGACAAAGCATGTGAGCTCAGTCTTTCCCAGACAGATGACTTTTAAGACTTTAAACAAGGACAATCTTTTTCCTGTACATGAAATATTAACAGCACCAGCTGCAGTCCTGGACATTCATTCATGCACAACGGCCTATACAAAACCGCAGGGAGTTTGCAAGCCTGTAAGCTCATGAGAGTAGTTTGGTTTTCATGCAACTCTCACAGACGTTGTCTGCACTTTAAGTATGTTTGTCTTTTCTAGAAACACAATCCTCATTGCAAATAGTATTTTGTGTGCAGTGATTTAAGCAACAAGCAGCTGTGAGTGTGTGTGTGTGTGTTTGTGTGTGTGTTTATATGCTAAAATAAGAGCAGTCTGTTTTGATCGGTGTGTCATAGTTAAATAAGAATCGTATCTCTGCAGTGACAGTAGTATAAAACTATAACCTCAAAACACATGCGCTTCGCTAGGGAAGCTCAGATATGGTTTTCAGTCTCCAGCTTGGTTTCATGTTCTCACCAGTCTTCAGTTCTTCTCTCTAAGGAGAACCCTGTAACCTTTCACATCCGGCTGCTGTCTTGGGGCTTCTGGGCCGCTCTTACTGAGAGAAGCACACTGGGAGAACTCAACTGTGAGATTAAAAACAGCACACACACTCTAAAGCTATGCCGCCCTGGCCTCAAGCTTACAGAGTTGACCCTAATAAACACACAGCATGTGCTTTTATTCTCCTTTACACACACGCACACACACAGTATAGATATACACACAGAGGAAAAACAGCATGGAAATCACCCTGCTGAAAAGTAAAAAAATATTCTTTGGACTTTAAAGGTAAACATTTACTTGCTAACTGCTTTCATTTTTATCTGTGTTTACAGATTATTATTTTGATTGAGGCATTCTTGGTTTCAAAATGTAGTGCTTTTAGGGTAAAGGATTAGTATATATGATTGTCTTTAAACCAGGATGAAAGCAATATAACATCTAAAAAAAAAAACAATTATGAGAATAAAATCCTGTATCAATGTACCAGAAGTGCATTATTACATAAGGTTTTCATCCTTACTTCAGTGTTATGAGCTATGAATTGTAATGGATCTGACCTGGTGTTGCGTGTGTGTGTGTGTGTGTGTACTCATAGACCTGCGCAGGATGACGGCAGGCTTCATGGGCATGGCTGTGGCCATCATCCTTTTTGGTTGGATCATTGGCATGCTCGGCTGCTGCTGGGACCGAGGCCTCATGCAGTATGTGGCGGGTCTGCTCTTCCTCATGGGCGGTGAGTAACAAATACCCACACACACACACACACACACACACACACACACACACACACACACACACACACACACACACACTCAAACTTATACAGTGTTGACAAAGGCTACCTGTGATGAGTCATGGTATATGTGAGACAATATTGTTATATATAAAATGTCCAGCAATGTTTGTATAAATGTATATGCTGACCAGGCATAACATTATGACCACCTGGGCATCCTGACTGATGTGTGGCTATGGAGCCCATACAAAACAAACTGCAATGCACTGTGTATTCTGACACTTTTCTATCAGAACCAGCATAAACTTCTTCAGCAATTTGAGCAACAGTAGCTCGTCTGTTGGATCGGATCACACCGTCCAGTCTTCGCTCCCCACTTGCATCAATGTGACTTGGCCGTCCATGACCCTGTCGCCAGTTCACCACTGTTCCTTCCTTGAACCAATTTTGGCAGACCAGGAACACCCCACAAGAGCTGCAGTTTTGGAGATGCTCTGATCCAGTCGTCTAGCCTGATCTAATCTAATCTAATCAGCCTGATCTAGTCGTCTAATCACAATTTGGCCCTTGTCAAACTCGCACAAATCCTTACGCTTGCCCATTTTTCCTGCTTTTAACTGAGATAATCAGTGTTACTTATGTTATGCCTGATTGGTTTATATCTGTATATATGTAAAAATGCACCGAAAAGGAAAATCATATAAAAAGGCAAAAATCTCAGTATTAAAATTATAAACCTTTGTTCCCAAAACAGTGTAAAAGTCTGACCTAAGTAAAGCTGTTAAAAGCACTAAAATTTCCATGGACTCTTTTTCACTTGTTGCCCATTGAAGCGCTCTAATTACTGATTAGAGACTGGTGACAGGTGTAGGCGCGTGGCATGGTTAATTTAATTTTTAAGTTTTTAAGTTTTTAAGTTCACAGGGTTTAAAGCTTGTCTAATACTTTTATACAGCTGTGAGTTAGTTATTACTGCTATACCAGTGTATGCTGATATTTATTTAGACCCTGAGGCAATGGTTCATGTGTCAATACTTTTTTTTTGTTTTGATTGAAGGACACAGTGTCTGAAGATAAGGCAGCTGTTTAACATTATTAAAATCAGCAGCTTATACAAAATAAGTCTGTATATTGAACTGTTTATGATTGGTTTGAATTTCTTTTCCATTTTTGTCCCTGGTGTTTTCTTCGCCCAAGCTTCAGATTAAACTTTTTAAAGGGCCTTGTTCCATATGTGGACCTCATTAGGTAAAAGTGCACACAGTGACCTTTCAGTGATTGGCAAGTTGTAATGCTGGTCACAGGGTTAAAATAAATCAACTGCTGTATATATAAAGGAAACCAGCTAGCTTTCCATCATTAAAAAATGATCCATCATTTAATCTTTCACTTCATTGCTCGGTGTAGTTGTTTCTTTACAGTTCAGTTTGATAATCTAACAGGTAACCAGGCCTATCAGAGTCTTCAGGGATTTTTTTCATCCTGTTACATCATATTGTTTGGCATAGCCAGCCAGACATCTCCCCTGCAGGAATGATGCTGAGGTTTTTAATGTGGATGTTGATTTTGGTAAACACGGCAGCCTCCCCTCACATCACGTCACGCTGCTTCTTCTGTATGCAGCGTGCAGCCCCAGAGCTGTGGGGAGCAAAGCGACGATGCAATTAAAATGGGTGGCATTAATGTAGTGGCCCGCTCTTGAATAATAAGGAGACAATTAAAAAGCCAATTAAGATGCTAAGTCATAAAACCAGAAGGTTGCACTGAGGGTCAGATTACAGGGGGCTGAACGTTCGCTGGGTCACAGCGTTGTCTTAATGTGTTTGCAGTAAGTAAGTTAGAGTGATTTATATTATATATATATATATATATATATATCCAAAGCACTTTGCACTGTGAATGCCATACATTTGAATTTCTTTTTGTTTATTTTTTTTTTCAGGTACCTTCTGCATCATCTCGCTGTGCACCTGCGTAGCAGGAATTAATTTTGAGCTTTCCCGTTATCCACGCTACCTGTACGGCCTCCCGGATGACATCAGCCATGGTTACGGCTGGTCCATGTTCTGTGCCTGGGGAGGTCTGGGTCTGTCACTCATCGCTGGCTTCTTCTGCACGCTGGCTCCCTCCGTTCAGCCAATCCCACGCTCCACCTGCCCCAAATCCCGGCAAGAAAACGGCACGGTGTGTTAAGTGGAGGCTTCTGACAAAGCCAGCATGCGGCCGTGTGCTGAGTGAAAAACATACAAACAATAAGACGACTGATTATCAAAAACCATACGTTTGTTCCCCTGAGTCATTTCTGATCTCACCAATCAAATGCCATTTTGTGTGACTTTGCAAATAAGAATCCTGATTGTTTCATGACAAAACAAAAGATGAAAGTCAGTATGTTTTTGAGATATGGAAATGGAGATCCCACACAGGAAGACTTTACTTTCAGGATTATTATCTTTTTCCCATGAGAACGTTGGGAAGAGCAGCATGAAACGGTGACTAACAGAGACTTGTACATCAGTATGTGAAAATACAGCAGCATGAAACTTGAAAGGTGTGTAAGAGTTTCTAGCTGTTATTAGTTGTCTCTTTATTGCTAAATTGGTGCTTTTGGGGTTGATAAAAAAAGAAATCCCAATATAGTATATGTGTTTTGCGTTTGAAGAGCTACTGAACTGGATACGGTGCCAATCTATATCTAAGGAGGGTAACAGGGCAAATGAAAGCAGAAACATTTTGGAGCAATGGATTCTGTGACACAAATAGACAATATAGTTCTAGTGGACTGGAGCAGCACTGGATACTGGATGCAAAACACAGCCGTTCGTTCTGCAGACAAGAAATCGGTACTGTTAGAGAACATTTGGAGGAATGGTTCCAGTATCTCTACACTGCTATATTGCAAATTGTAAAGAATATTCCAGAACAAATCATGACCATGATGGAGGTCTGGGAGAGTTTCCTTTCTTCCATCATCCAACAGGATTGTTTAAATGTTTTTAACATGGTACTCCACCTTTTTTTTGTTGTTGTCTGCTTGATTTTTTCTGTCACTGACATGTACCAGGAATGAGTGTGAGTGTATGTGTGTGTATCTGTCCTCCATTTTGCTCTTATGGATACATGTTTATGTGGGAGGGTAGGTAAAGATTCTGTTGAGAAAAGGATGGGGGGAAACAACAGTGTCAGAAACAAAATCAAATGCCGGAAACTTTCAACTCAGTAGGTTAGCTCTTTGATACACAGAAAAAAGAATCAAAAAAGGAAAGATGCCACATCTTGTCAGAAAAGAAGAAAGCACAGTTTTCTAGAAACAATGACAACTCAGCGTCACAGGAGCTGTCTGTGAGATGGCATTTATTCCGTTTGATAAGGAAGAAGCCTTTGTTCAAAGCAAGCTTCCTGTTATTGTGATGCCCTTTTTAACGGGCTCATTAAAAAGACACAGTGTTTGCATGCTTCTTAATTACAAGAGACATTAGTGACAGAGAAAACGTGGCACCTTTGTTGGAAAGAGCTTCAGAATAATGGAAGGAGTGGCTATCAAACAAAGCACAAGATTACTGCAACCTATAAGGCCTGAACACTGTTGGGCCCTTTCAATCCCAGATCAAGCCTTCATCTGCTCGCTTTGCATTCAATTTCATTTTCCTCAGTATCAATTATTAATGTCCTGAGATAACTGTGTAGTGTATCTAAAAAGCTCCCTCCCATCTCAGAGAAGGTGTCCTCAGTTTCAGCCTGGCCTAATTGTATTGTGCCACTGTTTGTGGAGTCTCTCATCTCTAGAATCAATCTGAAATACTGGACCATGTTCTCTCAGTTAGTAATTGTAGGACTAATGCAGACCTGCCAGCCCTGAAGAAGAAGAACATGTAGTGCCACTGAAAATGGGGAGCAGAAATGCAGTAAACACTATAATTGTATTCCCATTCAGTGGTTGAAATGTGGGTGCAGCCCCAAGAAATATAGTTAAGTATTGTTATCTATGTGTTAGCTAATCCAATCATATATTAATAGATTTAATTTCACATTAATAAACTTAGAATTTTTGTCTGTTGAGCTTGGTAGAAGGCGAGGATGGCACATCTTTCACGCAGGAAAATCAAGTCGAGGGAAAAGCGTCATCCTAAATATGAATAATTTAAGAGGGAGGGGCTTTCAGCAGGTATCAATTAATATCTGAGATTTCAAAACAGCTACGGAACTGTCAATCATTCCAGAGTTATATAGGTGTATATAGTGGAAAAAGACAGGTTTGGGGAATATTTCTGAGGATTTCTTGTCCTATTGCCCTTTGATGTGAAAATATCTGCACAAATTGCATAACTGTAGGTGAACAAGACAAGTTGGAACAGCTTGGGTCTTCATTCATCTGAGCTCTGTGGTCTGGACTGTAAAGAGGTTTGGATGCAAAATGTTAACGCAGTTAGCTATGAAATTACATTAGACCAACCTATAGGACCCAGATGGAAACCCATGTCCCTGATTACTAGCTTCTCACAACTGCAACGATGTATGGAAATCTGGTCTCAAAGGAAAATTGTATAAGCCCATCTGGTCTTATATAAGATGGTGTTCCTGGACACACTTAAAAGGAAAAAAATATTTAGGCTATTTCAGTCTGCGAGGATTACGCAACCAGGCATTGATATAAACGGGGTCACATCCATTCCTCACTGGTGAAAAGCAGATGAGTTTTTTCCTAACATTTCTTATCCGGAGGCTGCAGGCCAGCGCCACTACATCTGCTTTATCATAGCTAGAAAACAAACATTACAACATCATACAGCAGACAATTCCTCATGAACATCTTTTTTTTTTTTTTTTTTTTAAAGCATGTGGACAGCATAACCATGAATGAATGAATGAATGAATGAATGAATGAATGAAATGTAGACATTTCAGATGCTTAGCACAGATCAGGCCAAGATACTAGGTATGTTCAGCCATTATGGGACGTTCAGATCAAAGCTGTGTTCATCAAACCAACACAAGGAAAGAATTTTTAGATATATAATGTCATCACTCCATCCAACTAACGTCTGTGTTTACATGAAAGCAGCCAAACATGCGTATTGTGTCTTTTTGTTTAAAGAACAAGCATTCGGATGTTTGGGTATAACGTTTTGAGTGAGTGGGAATATATTTTTCCTCCATATGTTGTAAAATAGTAGCAGGATAACAGAAACTGCAACTTTCATTTTTATGAGAATTAAAAATCTAAGGACTTATCGAATCTTTTTCATCAGTAATGTGTCTGTTGCATAAATCCAAAAAAATGTACAAAAAATGAATTAAAAAAAAATCCTGAAATGTTAAAACTGTGGAATGTAAAACCATAAAATAAAATGTCATTGGTGTGTTTATTTGTATGGTCTGCTATCTTTACGCACTGCAAAGTGCACAGCGGAATCTCCTGGAAACTCATTTCTCATGCACTGTGCAAGAAATCAAAGTCAAACTATTGAGACGTTATAAATTAGCTTAACATTTAATCCATGATTATTCTTTTTTATTTCTCTATTTGGAAAAGCAACGCAAGTATTAGGACAGATGGATGAGACATGAACCGTAATTAGTTTCACATATTGGCATGCATGACCTTCATAAAGTAAAACATTGGAGAGTTGTCATGGAAAAAATATAAAAATCACTTTAGGCTTTATCCCGGTAATATACTCCACAGCATTATCACAACAACAAACAAGCGCAACAACAATAGTTGTCGGCATCGATGTTGTTATTCATGCAACATGAATATAATAATATATCTAATTATATATCTAAATACAGTATATCTAATGTAGCTAAATGCTTTGATGTTGATGACAGCAGTCAAAGAAAAATGGCCAGACTAGTTACGTTGACTGAAAGACTAGATAGATAGATAGATAGATAGATAGATAGATAGATAGATAGGCAGGCAGACAGACAGACAGACAGACAGACAGACAGACAGACAGACAGACAAATAGGCAGGCAAGCAGATAGATAGATAGATAGATAGATAGATAGATAGATAGATAGATAGATAGATAGATAGATAGATAGATAGATAGATAGATAGATAGATAGATAGATAGACAGACAGACAGACAAATAGGCAGGCAAGCAGATAGATAGATAGATAGATAGATAGATAGATAGATAGATAGATAGATAGATAGATAGATAGATAGATAGATAGATAGATAGATAGATAGATAGATAGACAGACAGACAGACAGATAGACAGACAGACAGACAGACAAATAGGCAGGCAAGCAGATAGATAGATAGATAGATAGATAGATAGATAGATAGATAGATAGATAGATAGATAGATAGATAGATAGATAGATAGATAGATAGATAGATAGATAGATAGATAGACAAATAGGCAGGCAAGCAGATAGATAGATAGATAGATAGATAGATAGATAGATAGATAGATAGATAGATAGATAGATAGATAGATAGATAGATAGATAGATAGATAGATAGATAGATAGATAGATGGTAGTGCCCTAAATAGTATTAAATTTATTTGTAAACTAAATAATGTCAGATTAATTACACCATAGGATTTTGTTTTGTTCAGAATGGACTTTATTGTTGCTGAACAGGAAAGGAAATGATTTGTTCTCTAATTTGTGGGAAGATAATGAATGATGGTTAGCCTCACTGTGGAAGTCATATCATTATCCAGTCACAAAGCACAAAGTTGCTTTAGCTGAAGAGGTATTGATACCTGGACAGTTGATAATACTTCAAACTCAATTATATTGCCTCTGACATACATATTTCATCTAATAGGCTGCCTTTTATTGACTACATGTAAAGGTTTTGTTCTCTACATTTGTTTTTAGCTTATTTTAATTATTTTTAAAATGAATTTAGTCCTGACTATTTAGTCAGCATACTCAATGTGTTTTGGAAAACAGCCTTGAATTTTTGTTGCACTTAAAATGAATCCACACAGTGACAGAAATGTCTTCTTGAATGTCCTTCAGTATTCAACAGCATTTTTCCTACAAGAGATTTCTTCTAAAAGCTTACTTTTAGCTATTTCAATTTCAAACTTTTGGCAAATAGTGTGTAGAGTATAAAATACTATATATTCAAATATTAATGATTAGTAACGTGTGTCACGTCACATGGTTCAATGACAAAGTGCACAGCTGTAGAATAAAGTAGCTAAAACACTCATTTAAAGGCAAGAAGTGGAAAAAAACCCTTAGGCTAATGAATTCTTCATGAAAGCTTTTAGAAGAAGGGCATGACTGTGAATTGCCGCTGCTGATTATGAAGAGACAGCTCTTGATTTGTGGTCCAGAGTGCCAAGGTGACAGAGGGCCATCTTCCAACTCTGAGCAATTGCCCTGCATTTCATTACCTATTTCTTTCTCTCAGACATGCTTCCTTGGCTATAAAACATGCCCTTAAGTTAGTACTATTGACAGCCCACCACTGCAAGAATGAATGGCTGAAGAATCTTTGTACTTCAGGCACTCATTGGTGTAGTTTGGACTATGAAGGATTTAAATTACTAAATGATCACATATTTTAAGAGTGTTCATGTCAATGGAAACTGTACTAGAATTTATTGCACAGTGTGGTTACTGTACAGCTGGTAGTTTTTCATCCTACTGTGTATGTTGACTGATCTGATCTGATGTGGTGTGGTGTACTGAGACCACTATGATAAACAGAGAAGAAGCCTTTATTTATTTATCACTTATACATTACAGCACAGTGAAATGATTTTCTTCATATCCCAGCTTGGTAGGTAGTGATGCATCACCCTTGGGCAGAGAGGATTAAGGGCCTTGCTTAAGGGCCCAACACTGGCATCTTGGCAGTGCTGGGGCTTGAATCCTGACCTTCCAATCAACAACCCAGAGCCTTAACCAGTTGTGCCACTATTGCCCTAAATCTAGCAATTAAAATAATTCCTTTAGCACATGGAAATACACAGAAAACCAAATAACCAAAATTAAAGGTTAAACACACGGTCAAGTTAAACAAAGGTTTAAAGAAACATTCTGGAAATAAATGGATTACAAATAATTCATAATATACATCCATCCATTGATTTATCCATCCATTTTCTGTGGTATTTATCCTACACAGGGTCGCAGTGAGCCTGTAGTCTATCCCATGGGACACAAGGTGTGAGACACCAACCCATCACAGGGCACAATCACTCGCACACATACACACACAATCATACACTACAGAAAATTTACCAATGCCAATCAGCCTACAACGCATGTCTTTGGACCTGAGGAGGAAACCCCTGAAGCATGGGGAGAACATGCAAACTCACACACAGGGCAAAGACAGGTCTTGAAATCCTAACCCTGACAGTGTAAGGATTCATAATTTCTTCTGAAAATAAGAAAAATTACTATATAAATGGTGACGAGACCTTCAGTCGAAGCATGGTGAGAAATGTTAAGCTGGGTTTCAACTTTATGCAAAGTACAAGCAGCAGCCGTGTAGCGGTGATCAACCAGACAAAAGGCATCACCATGCTATTGCGTCCATTCTCATTGTACTGCCTACATACAGTATAGTTCTGTCTGGATGAATAATTAATAACCCAGTGTCTGGTTTCCCCATTCTCTATGATTGAAGACTTAATGAATACTAAGACAAGAATAAAAGAAATACTGCATAGCACATTTGAGAAGCCATTGTCACTGGATGCTACTGTAAATAGACAAAAAATAAATTTTTCAGTGTTTCATAATCTATGCCAAGAACATTTAACTTATAAAGCCTTTTTAGAGCAAAGTTATATGCGAGAATAATTTTTATTTCATTATGTGACAGACAGATTCATTCACTCAAACGGTGAGGCACTGACGGAGACAATGGTGAGAGAACACAAGAGTGAGTACAGAAGAAGCCAATTCAGAGAGTAAACCTCAAAACAAATCAAAGATCACCAAATTAAGTGTTGAGGATTGTTGGCTATACATGGCATCAGCATGTTGGGTGAAAAAAGTGCAATGACTCAAAATCCCGTAATGCAACTGTGATGTAAGTTATGTAACAATATAATGATGCTACTCCAGGGTTTTTGTGAAGATTGAAGTCCATGGCAAAACCTGGTTGCATCTGCCAGGAAGTTAAAACTAATCCATAGATAGAACATTAACAAGATGATGATTGCAGACAAACATCCAAATCAACACAGAAATGTCTGTAGGGACCAAAATGTTTTACAATGACCCATTTACATCCCTGAACTCTACTAAAAACCTGTGGTTTTGAGTGAAGAGCACAGCCCACTTGATTTATTATTTATTAAAGTAGCTTCAAATGGTCTAAATGTATTAAAAACTCCCTGTCCAAGTGTCTCTAATCTTTTCAGACATAACAGGAAGAGACTCTGTGGAAGCTGTTAATTGTGGGGCCAAATAATTTGGAATTTGTTTTTCAGAAAAAAAAAAGATTGAGATTAAATAAAACTATATAAAATCCCCATATGTTTATACCAAAAAAAATAATATATTCATTCATTTTTTACTCATTTTCATGAAAGGTGCCAAAAATTTTGGAGTTGCCTGTAGGCTTTATTATATATACATTCATTTTCAAATACAGGGGTGTGAAAAAGTGTTGGTCCCCTTCCTGATTTCTTATTTTTTTGCATGTTTGTCACACTTTAATGTTTCAGATAATCAAACACATTTAAATATTAGTCAAAGATAACACAAGTAAACACATCATGCAGTTTTTAAATGAAGGTTTTTATTATTAAGGGAAAACAAAATCCAAAACTACATGGCCCTGTGTGAAAAAGTGTTTGCCCCCTAAGCCTAATAACTGGTTGGGCCACTCTTAGGAGCAACAACTGCAATCAAGCGTTTTCCATAACTTGCAATGAGTCTGTTACAGCGCTGTGGAGGAATTTTGGCCCACTCATCTTTGCAGAATTGTTGTAATTCAGCCACATTGGAGGGTTTTCGAGCATGAACCACCTTTTTAAGGTCATGCCACAGCATCTCAATCGGATTGAGGTCAGGACTTTGACTAGGCCACTCCAAAGTCTTCATTTTGCCACTCCAAAGTCTTCATTTTGTTTTTCTTCAGCCATTCAGAGGTGGACTTGCTGGTGTGTTTTGGATCATTGTCCTGCTGCAGAACTCAAGTTCACTTCAGCTTGAGGTCACAAACAGATGGCCGGACATTCTCCTTCAGGATTTTTTGGTAGACAGCAGAATTCATGGTTCCATTTATCACAGCAAGTCTTCCAGGTCCTGAAGCAGCAAAACAGCCCCAGACCATCACACTACCACCACCACATTTTACTGTTGGTATGATGTTCTTTTTCTGAAATGCAGTGTTACTTTTACGCCAGACATAATGGGACACAGACCTTCCAAAAAGTTCAATTTGTCTCATCAGTCCACAGAGTATTTTCCCAAAAGTCTTGGGGATCATCAAGATGTTTTCTGGCAAAACTGAGACGAGCCTTTATGTTCTTTTTGCTCAGCAGCGGTTTTCGTCTTGGAACTCTGCCATGCAAACCATTTTTGCCCAGTCTCTTTCTTATGGTGGAGTCATGAACACTCACCTTAACTGAGGCAAGTGAGGCCTGCAGTTCTTTGGATGTTGTTGTGGGGTCTTTTGTGATCTCCTGGATGAGTTGTCGCTGCGCTCTTGGGGTAATTTTGGTCGGCCGCCCACTCCTGGGAAGGTTCTTCACTGTTCCATGTTTTTGCCATTTGTAGATAATGGCTCTCGCTGTGGTTCGCAGCAGTCCCAAAGCTTTAGAAATGGCTTTATAACCTTTTCCAGACTGATAGAGCTCAATTACTTTCTTTCTCTCTTTTTCTGATGTCTAGCTTTTGAGGATCTTTTGGTCTACTTCACTTTGTCAGGCAGGTCCTATTTAAGTGAGTTCTTGATTGCGAACAGGTGTGGCAGTAATCAGCCCTGGGTGTGGCTAGAGAAATTGAACTCAGGTGTGATAAACCACAGTTAAGTTATGTTTTAACAGGGGGGGCAAACACTTTTTCACACAGGGCCATGTAGTTTTGGGTTTTGTTTTCCCTTAATAATAAAAACCTTCATTTAAAAACTGCATGATGTGTTTACTTGTGTTATCTTTGACTAATATTTAAATGTGTTTGATTATCTGAAACATTTAAGTGTGACAAACATGCAAAAAAATAAGAAATCAGGAAGGGGGCCAAAACTTTTTCATACCACTGTATGTGTATTTATTATTTATTTATTAGGATTGTTTACTTCAAGATTCAAGATTCAAAGAACTTTATTAATCCCAGGGGGAAATTACTTTGCCATGTTACAGTTGGTCTAATAAAAATGGAAGAGAGAAGGAAAGAAATATATACTCTATACAAGGAGAAGACTGAAAAGGGAAAAAAAAGGAAAAATAAACCATAAAATAGAATGAATAAATAAATACAAATACTGTACAAATACTGTACAAATAATAGTGTAGAACTGTAATATTGCACACAAGGATTGTAAATTGGTAATCATTTTAATAAGTGATAATGGTGAAGTTGTATTGTACATGAAGGATAATGGTAAAATTGTACTGTGCATGAAAAGCCCATAATTACTATTGTACCCATTATTAATTATTGCACATGAAATTGCACATGAAAATGTCCCAACCCTTGTATATATGTTTTTACTGAAATTAAAAAATTTAATTATAAAAAATATTTTTAAAATACACCGATCAGGAATAACATTATGACCTCCTGCCTAATAGTTTGTTGGTCCCCCTTTTGCTGCTAAAACAGCCCTGATCGGTCATGCGCTGTGATTTCTGACACCTTTCTATCAGAACCAGCATTAACTTCTTCAGCAATCTGAGCAACAGTTGCTCATCTGTTAGATCGGATCACACGGACCAGCCTTCGCTCCCCACGTGCATGACTTGGTGCATGACAAGTGAGCCTTGGCCACCCATGACCCTGTCGGCGGTTCACCACTGTTCCTTCCTTGGACCACTTTTGATAGATACTGACCACTGCAGACTGGGAACACACCACAAGAGCTGCAGTTTTGGAGATGCTCTGATCCAGTGGTCTAGCGATCACAATTTGGTCCTTGTCAAACTCGCTCAAATCCTTACGCTTGCCCATTTTTCCTGCTTCTAACACATCAACTTTGAGGACAAAATGTTCACTTGCTGCCTAATATATCCCACCCACTAACAGGTGCCATGATGAGGAGATCATCAGTGTTATTCACTTCACCTGTCAGTGCTCATAATGTTATGGCTGATTGGTATTTTTAGTGTTACCTTTGAACCTAATAATTGATTATTTTATTTATTATATGGAGAGAGGCTAAAATACAGTGGAAATGTATTTGCATTTTAAAAGCTTTAAAGTGAATCAAGAAATGGTTTTCATTTGTTTTATCTTTTATATCAGAGGTCAATATCCACCATATGGTTTAGAGATTTATTGAGAGTAATGGATTTAATGGATTCTAAGATTCAGTAGCCATTACAAATGTCTCTCATAGAGGCAGGAATTGTGCTTCATCATCCTGTAATGGTGTAAGTTAAGGAGTGCATGTCTTCTCCACCTGGTGTCTGTGTTCCATTATCAACCAGTCCACCAGGCCACCAAGTTCTACAGTGGACTCTGATAAAGATAAGGAGTCTTTATTGTCATTGTAGTGATACAACGAAATTTGTTTGGGTAGCTCAGCAGCAAAAGGAAGTGTAAAATCTACAATATAAATAATCTACAACATAAAAATAAAAAATATATTCAGAGAAAAATAAAGAAAATAAATAACTAAAATATAAAATATAACAGTATATACAGGGTTAGGGTAATACAAACATGTATTAATGAGAGTGGGAAAGTATTGCACAGATTATAATAATAGCAGTACAATAGCAGGTATGATAATAGTATAATAATAATAGTATAATAACAGTATAATAATATCAATAATAGAAATAATAATAGCAAGTTTAATAATAGAGTGGGAAAGTATTGCACAGATTATAATAATAGCAGTTCAGTTCTGGGTGTAAAGTGCTCAGTGCTTTAGCAGCAACTTGGTGGAGAAGGGGGAGGGGGGTAACAGCTTAACTATTAGCCATTATAATTGTGTGTGTGTGTGTGTGGGGGGGGGGGGGTGATGCAGGTTACAGCTATGGGGAAATAGCTGTTCCTTAGTCTGTTTGTGCGTGTCTTGATTGTCCTGTATCTTTTGCCCGATGGGAGGGGCACAAACAGTCTGTGTCCTGGGTGGGTTGGGTCATTGATGATGTTGCTAGCTCTCTTGTGTAGCCGGCTAGCATAGGCCGTGTCCAGGTTGGGAAGCTTGATTCCTACAATCGTCTGTGTAGTCTTGACTATCCGAACCAGGTCTCCCCGGTCCTGTAGAAATTTACTAGGAGCTGAGAGGGTACTTTGGCTTTCTTGAGTTTTCTTAGGAAGAAGAGCCTTGGTTGAGCTTTCTTCACTAAGTAAGTGGTGTTAATGGTCCACGTCAAGTCCTTTGTTATGTGCAGACCCAGGAATTTGATGTCTTTAACCCTTTCAACCTTTGCACCATTTATATGAAGAGGGGGAGGTGTCATTTTTTGGGTTCTCCTGTAGCCCACAACGATCTCCTTTGTTTTAGTCTTTGTTTTAGTGGTATTCAGAACCAGGTCACTCTTCACACACCATTCAACCAAATGTTGAACCTCCTCTCTGTATTGTGTCTCATCGTTTTCTGACATCAGTCCCACTATTGTGATGTCGTCAGCAAACTTAACTATGGAGTTAGAGGAGTGGATGGGTTCGCAGTCATGTGTGAATAGGGTGAAAAGGGCTGGGCTGAGGACGCAGCCTTGTGGTGCTCCTGTGTTCAGGGTGATAGTGGCTGATGTGTGGTTTCTCACCCTGACATTCTGTGATTTGTTTGTAAGAAAGTCCAGAATCCATGAGCAGAGTGTGGTGGTTAGTCCCAGATTGTTACGTTTGTCCACCAGTTTTTGGGGCACTATTGTGTTAAATGCTGAACTAATAACATCCTGACGTAGATGTTGGGGGATGTGGTAGCTTAGTGGTTAAGGCATTGGACTACTAATCGGAAGGTTGTGTGTTCGAATCCCAGGTCCACCAAGCTGCAACTACTGGGCCCCTGAGCAAGGCCCTTAACCCCAAAAATGCTCAGTTGTATAAAAAATTAGATGAAAATGTAAGTCGCTCTGGATAAGGGCGTCTGCTAAATGCCAGAAATATAAATGTAAATGTAGATGTTGGGATGCTCCAGGTGGGACTCTCCGTTGATCTGTTCCCACGGTAGGCAAACTGGTGGCTGTCCAGATCAGTAGGGATGCTGGCCTTGATGTGGGGGAGAACCAGCCTCTCAAAGCACTTCATGATAATTGGTGTCTGACAATAGTCATTGAGACACCTGACTTGTTGTTTCTTGGGCACAGAGACAATGGTGGTGGATTTGAGGCATGTGAGGACTACAGCCTGGGGCAGGTTGCATATATTGGTAAACACCCCTGCTAGTTGGTCAGCACATAAATTCAGTGTGTGGCCTGGCACCCTGTCTGGTCCTGCTGCTTTAGTGATGTCGATCTTTCTCATCGTGGATCTCACCTGGTGGCTCTCGAGGACGAGTACTGGCTCATCTCTGGGCAGTGGGGTGTTGTCCGAGTATCCACCTGGCTGGTCTGGTTGTCTGGTCTGAAGCATGCAAAAACTCATTCCGGGCATCAGGAAGTTTGGCGTCATGGCTGTTCAGTGGGGTGCCGCTCTTATAGTCTGTTATGGCTTTGATACCCCTCCACATGCTGCGGGGATTGTTGTTTTCGAAGTGGCCCTTGATCCGATGCTGATATCTCTGCTTGGCCTCTGTGATGCCCTTTTTCAGTTCTCTCCGGGAATTACTATAAGCCAGTCTGTCCTCTGAACTGTAGGTGATGTTTCTCGCCTTCAGCAGAGAACGCACATTCCTGTCAAGCCGTGGTTTCTGATTGGGGAACACCTTGATTGTCTTGGTGGTTAGCACAGTGTCGGTGCAGAAGGTCATGTAGGCCAAAACAGATGACCTATACTCCTCCAGGTCTGCACTCTGTGCAAACAACTCCCAGTCCGTGTTCTCAAAACAGTCTTGCAGCTGTGAGGTAGACTCCTCACTCCATACTTGGACAGTTTTAAAGGATGGTTGTGTTCTGCAGATGAGAGGTCTGTAGGATGGAGTCATGTCTATGGAGATGTGGTCTGAAGAGCCAAGGTGTGGAGATGGTGCAGCTTTGTAGGCTCGTGGAATATATGTGTATCCAGTAAGTCTGGACTCCCAGTACAAATATGCTGACGAGTAACAAAAGAAATGGAAATGACTGGATCAGTGTGCACTTAAGTAATCAGATAATGGAAAAAAATGTCTATATGAATGTCAGTAATCTGTTTTTTTTTTCTTAAATATATTATGTGATCTCTATAGTAGCTTTGAATAAGTCTAGCAGAAGATTTTTGGATATTATCTTTGCATTTTAAATATTTGCATAGCGATAATGTGTTGATCGACGATTTATTCCATTTCCTGTTTCTCTACTGAGTTTCAATTAATAATCCTTATACTTATATTAGAAATCCACTGTGTGTTCATTACAGATAGAATAATTGGTGTTGTGGATGGTGCTTCTTGTTGTACTGCTAGATTTGAAGCTACTGTTATAATGGCATTACAGCATTATTTCCAACTGAAAAATTCATCTTATTAATAATTAGTCTGTGTGGGTGGTAACTGGTTGGAGTGGCTTGTGTGCTGTAAACGAGGGGCATCAGAGATTACATTAATTTAATAGCTGCTAGTGTATAGCTGAGGTGAGTCTGCTCTACCCTGGCACTTTCACTCAGAGAAATGTTCAACCAAAAAAGGGTGAAATGTAGAAAATCGGTTTAAGTAGACATAAATTACACTATACACACTGAACTGGTTAAGGTAGGCTCAGGAGTGTAGAGAAAATACATTAATTTCTTTCTGTGGTGCATTTCAGAAAAATACACTTGTACATTTTATTTGCTTTATGCATGCTACTGGTAAGATTTTTTGTTGTTTTTAAATCAGAACCCTAAATACAAATCCCTAAAATAGAAATTTTATGTAAATTAGGTCAAAGGGGAATCGTCTTGGATTCCAAAAGAAACTCAGCATCACAATCAGTCTTTTGGCAGATTGCATCCATGCTTACGGAGTGGAGTGAAGTGAAGTGAAGTGAAGTGAAGAGCTGTGGCATAGATTATAAAAGAAACCCATAAGATAAACTGCAATAGAAGAAGAGGAACTGAGGCCACATTACAGACATACATTACACCACAGTGGAATTCTTTTCTTTGCGTATCCACGCCGAGGAAGTTGGGGTCAGCTATGATACAGTACCTCTGGAGCAGGGAGGTTTAAGGGCCTTGCTCAATTGCCCAACAGTGGAGCTCGGTGGTGCTGGGGCTTGAACCCCGATCCTCTGATCAACAACCTTCACCACTTGAACCACCACTGCCCCTAATGTAAGTGATGTAAGTGCAGCTAAAGCTTTACTTTTCCTCTCAAATAGGTGAGGCTACAGTGATATTAAGCACTCAGCGGTTAGTATATGTCCACCAGTCAGGCTATGATAAAGTCCGCTAGCTGGTAATCTGTGTATTTTGTTGTATTTCTAATGCAAATGATAATGGTCTAGCTCTAATCTTAGAGTGCAACCAGAATTAACATTTCAAACAAACATTAGCCCATTGCAGTGTTTAATCATTCAGAGAGCAAATTCCCATGTTTTTAAACCCTCTCTCCATTCCATCAGTAATATAAACAAATTAATTATTTTATCACTGCAAGTCTGTTATAACATTAATCAGGACACAGTTGGGTTTCTGTATATAAAGTATCATGACTCTTTTCTGTCTTTAGTTGCTGGGTAAGCATTAAGATGGGTGAGGGGAGGGGTATGAGCCCCCTGCTGGGCAAACAATTCACACCTCTCCACAATAACACTACTACAGAGATAAAACAGACTAAAGCTTTTTGATATTAAAACAATGAACGCAACTGGCACAATAAAAAATAACATTTAAACCTAGTAGGCCACCAGACCAGGCATTTTTTTGTCCTCTGGTTTAAAGAGTTAATAAAGGGATAAAACAATATAATGCTAGCTGTTATTCTATGACTAGAGAAAAGAACTCTAATGCCATGTGCATCGTGTTTCACACTCCTTCAAAGTATTAATTATATTGAATTGTGGCACAGCTTCCTCTTCATAGCACCCGAGTCCTGCACTCCAGTAACTTCCACTAGATGAGAGCCTTTGGCTGGGACTCAGAAACCTCAGCATGAGCAACTAATGCACTCTTGACATACAGGAAGTGCTGCCTCTCTCACAAATTATGCTAGTCCTCTGGCAGTGAGAGTATTTAAAGTGCTCTGGTGCAGAGGGTTGTATTTATGTGTGATTTTCTTCTCTGCTCCAATTTTCTCACTCATGCTACTCTTTGGTTTGGATGTGGTTACAGACACACACGTGCACAGTTGACAACAGTTTTAGATAGAAAAAGACACAAAGCACAGGATCAGACATGATTAAGCTATGATTTCACTGATTAAAAAGTAATGCTCGACCTGCGCATCCTCTGATCAACTGGCTTTGACATTCCATCTTTACTTGAGCAGTAAATCAGTTAGTTCTCTGGAATGCAATTGTTTAGAGTGACTCGCTGCAAGCGATGCCGGAAATGACCAAATGCTAAAGGCTTGGAAAATGTGCTCCTTCTTATCCCCCCAGTGGAATTCAGTTTAGCCATGGACTTGAAGCATTTTGGTTTTACTCCTCCTGCTACTATTAAGTTTTCAATTGTATACACTGTATAACATCAACTAACAATATCAAACATTCTCTCTTTGTCTTAGCTCATCTTAGCGCCCTATATATAAGCTAGTAGAAGGTTAGACATAGTATCTAAAACTAGCTCATTGTGTAGAATGAGCTCTTTAGCTTAGTATTAGCTTTGGTTCAAATTACTTAGACATTTTATAATGTGGAAAATTATTATAAGTAGATATTATCATGAGCAGGTACAAATCATCTGTGAGAGCAGGTGTAAGGGAGATTAAAATAAATGTTCTTCAATGCCTTTTATCATCCACATTAAAACAAAATGCATGTCTAAATATTTCACTGGTGTTAGGCAACCATGAGCCACCAGAACAGCTTCAGTACAGAGGTTTCAATGCTGCTCTTCCAAAAGATACTCCGCCCATTGATGTTTTGATGATGGTGATGAAGATACCTAACACACTGCTGCAAAATACCCCAGAGATTTTCAGTTGAATTGAAAACAGTTGATTGTGAAAGATCAGAGCATCATTTTCATCCTAATTTAACCAGCCAGTGAGCCTTTGTGTCCTTTGGATGGGGGCGGAGTCTTCTTACAGAAGACCACAACCATCAGGATAGAACTGGGAGCACTTTCCCTGCTAAAAAAAAAAAAATCAGGAACCTAACATTTTGGAGATTAACCAAGACCATCAAACTTTCACAATTTAGCTCTTGTTAATGTCACTCAGATCCTTAACTTTTCCATTTTCCTGCACCCAATACATCAAGAACTGAGGATTCACTTGCCGCCTAATTCATTGCACCCTGTTGCAACAAGATAATCAATAATAGTCACTTCACCTGCCAGTGGTTTTAATGTTACGGCTGATCAGTGTGTACCTGAAATGTTAGCACGTTTCACTGACATTTTCACTTTGGTTTTCTACATTACTCACAATGCTACCTAACTACCTTCTGATAGTAGTGCCGGTGGCTTGCAGAGAAACCTGACTGTTATCACTTGTATAAGAGATCACTGAAGAATTTTCTCCTCTTAAACTCCACTGTAACTGTGCTGTCCTCCTGTGACATCAGCATAGCACACAACCAGTCACACTTTCAGTTTAACTCTGAAGCAGGGAGTCAGAACTCAGAATTACATAATTTCCAACCACCTTTGAGCTACTAAGTGGAGGGAAAACCTGCACACTGCAACATATTTATTTGGTAGCAACAGTCTAAGCAGCTAACAGTGATAAGTGATGTATATTTTTGTCCACAGTGCAGGATTAACAAGCCTATATTTCTGAATGGTTACTGATGTAAAGCAAACACCTCTACGTACAGCATAACTTATAACTTTATAACTTAAAAGTAAATAAATGCTACTTGTCTAAAGCAGAACTTCTCACTAGAACATCAAAATCCAGAACCAGCCAACAAATCAGCATCGGAATTACTAAACACAGCACAAATATTTCAATATAAAGATGCTTCATGGTGGAGCCTTCCTTTAAACCTGGTGATGAGGAAAAAGTGATGTACGCTTTATTGTGTCTGCAGGATAAAAAGTTTCAACATCAGCTTCATATTTAATCTTTTATTAAAGATTGTTGTCTTTTTCTTTCAGACCTGCAGAGATACAATTCCTTTTGACGCTTCATTTTAATCTTTCTTAATCTTTAGCACTGAGTAAAACCCATAATTAAATTGTATTGGTTTCATCTTAAGATTTTTAATTTAATCACTGCTCTTGAATACTGCTGAATACTGAACAGTTGGCAAGAACCTACACAAGTGATACAAAATAAGGACTGTTAAAAGAAAATTAAAGGAGGCAGAAGAATAAAGAGAATGCATTTTTTATGACCAGTGAGAGAGAGAGAGAGAGGGGGGGGGGGGGGTTGGTTGAAAATCTGTTGCCCACCAGTGCTGCTATCCCAGCTTTCATCAGCAACACCACCAGATTATCTGTCTACTATGAGGAAAAACAATCACTTTCCTGTTATCTTTTCTGACAATCTTAAAATGGTCTTCAGAGTAAGTCAAATTAACAACTGAATTTTCATTGCACTACATCACCGAAACAACTTGTACCTCTAATAAGTTACCTCCTGTCTGACACCCGTCAGGGCAAAGAACACATTCAAGTGCTTTTCTCAGTGATGAATGGAGATGCATCATGATTTTGCTTGCCATTTGTCTCAAAACGAGTTTGCATAAAAACACGTCCAGTGACATCTCCCCCTACCTTCCGACGTGTTGCTTCAAGGAAGAATATATTCTAAAAACGCACACGGATATCGTGATGTCCCATTCAAGTAATGGCAGCTATGAAAATCACCACACGGTGGTGCTCCATTTGCTATGCCTTCCCTTTGTTCAAAAGTGTCTTACAGCTTGCTTGTTCTTTACAACGGAGGTTTGCGCCCTTTCTCCGTACAACGCACTGCCCTCTGATACAGAGGTTACGTCCAGTGTTGCAGCTGGAAAGCCTCTTTCCCATCCTGGTACCAGTCAGCTGGTAAGAGGGTCATGAACAAGTACCTGAAAGACCGCATATAGAAAAAAGGGAGTGATTGAGGACATATCCTGGTCGATTTTTTTTAAGGCATGGCGTGTAAGCTCTAACCACACTCAAAGTTAACTTCTAACTTCTAAAAGGCCTCTTTACTACAACCTGAAGAAAAGATCAGAGTTAAAGGCTTGCCATTCAATGAAAAAAAGTGATCTTTGAGGGGTAAAAACAAATCTAATTCTAGATTTGTTGGATCTTTGCTTCATTTCTTTGAATGTCACAGCCTTAAAAGTTCAGAGAAATGGCCTCTTGGTTGTGCACACAGAACGGGTACTTATTTGGTACAGATGTAGAGGCAGATTTGCTCAATGCATTTGAATGTTTCAATGGAACAATTTCTAGTACTCTAATCCATTCACTTACATAATTTACACACAGACATTAGTTTCATCATCACCACCATCATCTAATTCCATACTCGGCTCTCTCATTTACAATGCTTTGTTCAAGAACTTCCTTACTTATGCTGGGATAAGAGCACTTGGGCAACATGAACCAAATTCTAAACCGAGAAAGATGTGAAACCAAGAGTTAAATTGAGCTCAAAAATCCAAGAAGTGGAAGGAAAAAAAGAATGCATAATGCCATAATTACTTTTTAACAGGTTTGTATTTTCATATTTATTCATCTTTCCGTGTGTGTTGGGTTTTCTCAAAAGTAACGGAAGGGGGATTCAGTGTCCCAGTCCCTAGTGGCGGTCCAGTCCAGCACTCTGCAGCAGGTCTGTGGGGGGCTGAGCGGAGGCTCTGAATGCTGTTTGGAAACCTGGTGGGGGAGAGTGGAACTGGCTGGCAGCACTGGCAGTGCCTGGGGGCAGGTAGGGTGCCCAGTTGGCTCTGTGTAGAGACATCTGGGCACTAAAGGGTGTATTGTGTGAGGGCTGAGGAGGTACTGTGGAGCCGGAGGGTACGTCCATCTCTGTCAGGGACTGCAGGGATTTTAACCAATGTGGGGGACTTTCATCCTGAAGAGAGTCCATACAGTTGGCTGAGGTTGCTGGGATACCTACAGAAATGAACAGCAAATGAACAAAAGAAAATCAGACCAAACTTGTGTCTATACATTTTCAAATCTACTCAGAGTGCAGGCCACCATGAAAAGCTCTTGAACATACCGAGTAGCTATTTAAAGGATTAATCAACATGGAGACAGGATGATACTTTATACTTTTGTTCGGTGTAAAGAAGTTGAAACATTCCACACTCAAAGCTTTGGCTGCGAATCATTAATTTTAAACCTCTTCTGGATGATAGATGATGCCCAGCAGCACCCACCAACACTCAGACAACAGACGTGTCTTCCATGCTGATCATCCTCTTTATAAAAGCAAGCAGCACAAACGTGCTTAAATCACTGCTCGTTCACAGATTATAATTCTCCCTTAAGCAAGGTTTTGAGATTCGACTGATGTTTGTGATGTGGAAAGGTCACCCCAGTATGTAATTGTACCGTACTCACAGTATCAGTATCACATGTATTCACACGCCATTGACAAGACAGAATTAAGCAAATCTGACGGGGTAGAACATGCTAAAAAGCAATGGTTGTATCATTTCTATTTCTCTAAAATTTTGGCCCACTGCTCACAAAATTCACCCCATGACTCCAAACTAGCACAGAAAAGCAAACAAAATGGGAGGAGAATGTAATTTACATGACTATGTTGCCGTAATTTGAAAATTTATGCCAAAAAAAAGTATTTTCCCCACCATTGATAGTGTTCATATTGCTATAAGGAAGTATATATGTTGTGTTGTTTAAAGTGCAAAAAGTACACTTTTGTGAGATCCATATTGTGTTAGAGCACATATAGTGAAGCTAAATACATAAGAACATAAAATGAAATAAGCACAAGTTCATAACTGTGTAATTTGTTTCACCTAAGGAAGAAAGAATAATAAAAAAAAAAGATATAGCCATTTGTGGAAAAAAAAAAGGGTTAGAAAAACCAGCCTAGACCTGGTATAGGGACAGATCAACATCAAACATATACAGTGGCACTGGTTGATATTTTATTTTTGCCAGCCCCGTTTCGCTGAACCCTCCACCATACAGCCCGATATAGTCAAAATTATGAAAACTTTCAAAAACACTTTGATGAATAAGAGTTAAATGTGATTTCCTCAAAGCCCTGCCATGACTCAGCTCTGTTTAAAAAAAAAATAAAAAAAACCCAAATGTGTCCGTACCTCCTTTTTTCCATTTCAATTATGCTAATGCCGAAGATAATGTAAAAGAGAGTTCAATTAATCATTCGAAAGCCCTCAAGGACATGGCAGTTTAAACTGTGAATTAAATGTCACTTCTAAATTGCTGGAACTGGAGCTACAGTGGTCCACACTACACTGAAGCACTTTTTTGCATGTGAGACTCAAGAGAAAAATAAACTGAGGACTGACTAGCGTACCTGTGATGATTGCTGGGTCCATCCAGCTGGCCGTGCCATCCCAGCTCAGGCTGTGCATTATGCCCCCTGTGTGGTTCACGCCGGACGAGGAGGATGAGGAGGACGAGGATGAAGATGAGGAAGACGAGGAGTTGGGCAAGCCACCGAAATTGATGTTGATGTTGGGTAAAAGAGCTCGAAGACCATCTTGCCACTCTTTTACATTTATACTGTCTACTGAATTGCTGTTTTCTGCATGGACATGTAAAAGTGGAAAGGGGGAAAGCAAAGGACAGTAATAAGGAAATGAGTGGAATATGATTAAAAACAATAATATATGTTTATGCACATATAAAGAAATACATTATTACATTAGAGGGGGGGCACGGTGGCTTAGAGGGGGGCACGGTGGCTTAGAGGGGGGCACGGTGGCTTAGTGGTTAGCACGTTTGCCTCACACCTCCAGGGTTGGGGGTTCGATTCCCGCCTCCGCCGTGTGTGTGGAGTTTGCATTATTACATTAACATGGTCAAACGAAACCCAGAGTATGTGTATATATAAATATGAGGAAACAAGTGGCACTGGTGAGGCAAAATTAGCAGCCATGATTGATTTAGAATCCCACTCTGCACTTACAATGCAGGATGGGTTTCCTTTCCTCAAGTTTTCATCCTGTGGCTTACTCATTGCTAATCTAAATGTAAATCCTGATTTCTGTAAAGCTGCTTTGGGACAATATTTTGTTAAAAGCATTACTGAAATCAAATTTAATTGAATTAATCAAACTACTAGTACCATCTCTCCTATGCAAAACTTCAAATTGTGACACTAACAGTTAGTGCCTTAATAGAGTCAAGAAAAATTAAATAAATCATGTATTACCACTTAGCAGCTGATTCAAATCCAAAAGCAAGGGACACAAAGCTTGCTAAGGGACGCAAGAACACAGCCACCGGTTTCTATAAGGTATGTGGTGATCCATGGATAGACAGAGTTGATAATACAATCTAATAAACTCAGCAAAGTGCATCTGCAGAAATTGAGTGGTGTGTCCTGCAGGTTTCTTCCCATAACACCATTTTCCCGAATGAGCCACTTGCCAACATAAGGCATCGACTTCGCTTATGTTGCACATCCTTGATTTCAACAATTCAGCTTATGCTGACATCAATGAACTGAATCGCTACTAGCTTCACTGGATGTGTAATTTAATTTTCCGTGCCTCAAGCAGCATGGTCGATATACACATTTGTTTCTTTGTCAGGACCTTCAACTAAAACTGTTACCAACTAGGTGACCTTTTCATGCGCCTAAGCAAAGTGAAATGCTTTTAGAACCGTATCAAGATTTGTTTTTCCAAATAGTACAAGAACCAGCTTCATTTCAATCAGAATAAAAAGGCTGCTGTGCTTAAGCTATACTACAAGTCTTCTCGAGCAGGGAAAATGTGACGTTTGTCTTTATTGCTGGCTCGGGAAAGGCAAGACACTATTAATAAAACGAATCCATGTCTTCTCTTACAACTATGGCACACCATTCATCAATGCTATAATGATGCTAACAGGCAGCCTTGCTTATTTTCTTGTTTAGTCATTATTATTAAACGTGCACGATTTTCAGTTTTTATACCTGTTCAAAAACAGCTAAACTCAGGGTTTCACCTTTTTTAAAATAAATTTCATTCTATTTTTTTTTATTTATTTTTTTGGCATTTTAAAGGGTTTAATGTGCAAAAGAAAATACAAGGTTTAATGTGCTTCTTTTTAGAGCTCTGAACATCAGAAGCCTATTTCATCTTGAACCTACTGTGAGCAGTCTTGGCATGTTTAATGCAAGTTACCTTGGAGCTACGGTGAAAGGAAAGGCAAGCACTGCTTAAGAGAACAAAGTCAATAAAGTGCATATGGAATTGCTTTCCCAAGTGTTCTGGGGATACAGAGGAGCTGGGGAGAAGAATATTCTCACAAAAGGTATGACACATGGAGGTTCTGGCTTTGGTAAAATACTGTGCATGTATGAGCTAAAAAAACAAAAACCAGGCATATTTCAGGTCTGGAGAAAAAAAAATCTAATTATTAAAATGAATAAATAAATAAAGTAATATAAAGAAGTCAAATTTAATTATTTAAGCTGCAGTTTCAATTCTTTATCATTTATTAATTAGCACATTATATGATCAATTATTTAAAATGATTTAATAATTTAGATTTTTATGTAATTAATATACTCTAAAATATTCTTCCTGGGTCTCTTGCCATCTCTTGTGTTGTCGAGTGCTGTATATTTAGCTCAAGACATGAAGAAAATGCAACACTGTGGTCTATTCCATTGTGTCCGCAGGTGTCAGCAAGTTCAATGAAATGCTTAAGATTTCTTACTTAATTTCATGCCCCTTTAAATGTAATTTAACCACAGATTTGCAAATTACATACCAAATCTAAAAACCTCACATTTCCAGGTACTTAGAAAAGAACAACAAACAATGTTCGTTTAGAAAGCTTTTAGAATTGAAGCCTTGAGAGCTGTTGGCCATTGTTGCAGCAGCTACCTTACACCATATTCTAGCTGTAAGCTCATGTGGGCAAGCAACAATGACAGACATATTAAAGTGGGGTTTTTTTCTTTTTTGTGATGGATGCCCTGTTTCCATTTCAGGCTCAACAGCTGAAACTCAAAAACCGATGAAAAGAAAAGATAGGTAAATATATGACCCTTTCTCTAAATGGCAAAAAAGAAGATAAACAGAAAACCTCCATAATAATACAATTATAATCATTCAGTCTAGCATATGCAATAAATCTACAGAACAAGCACAAGATTAATACTACGAATATGAACACTCAATCATGTATGTTAATTGGCTATTACATTTGATCCTTTATATCAGAGTATTTGTATGGTACAAGATATATACTCAACCGGCCATTTTCATTTAGATACGAGTTTTATTTAACGTTCTCAGAAAACATCAAAATAGGGAGATAAGTGATCTCCGTGATTTTGACTGTGCCAGTGGTCGAGTAGATATGTTAGGTTGAGTATCTAAGAAAGGATTTTCACACATAATCTGTAGAGTTGACTCATAATGGAACAAAAACATTCAGTGAATGTCAGTTCTGCAGGCTTTGTTGATGAGAGGTCATCTGAGAACGGCCAGACTGATTCAAGCGGTCAGGAAGGCTTAACTTAAACAACCACTCTGTACAGCTGTGGTCAGTAGGACACGTATCTCAGAATGCAGAACACATGAAACCTTTTTTTTTCCCTATTAAAGTGTCTAATGAGTGTTTATGTGTATCATTACTGCATATGGAAATATTTTAATGTATATGAAAACTGAATTAACATTCATGAGGGTATGATTTCAGGCTGCAAAAGTCAGATTAAGTGAATCACTGAAAGCTAACTGGGTACAGTGAAAGGCTACACCTCTTCCACTCATGGATAAAACCTTTAAAATTCTGAGGAATGGTTGCAAACATGCAACTTCAATGTACCTGATTATTCTTGATAGGTGTGTGTAGTTTGCATCTACAGCTTTTTCTAAACTGTTTTCATCACAGCATTACAGTGCCTCCTTGTGGATTAGTGCTTGCTTTGCAAACTATTGTCTATTCTTGTGTAGTCTTCCTGATGTTAAGCAGAGGTGTGCCTGTATTAATCTTTATTAGCACATTATTCTGTTTAATATGTGAATTCTGGAAACAGTGCATCCCAAAAACCTGTGATGGTCCTTTAAACTCACCTGTAATGGGGATTCCTCCTAGACCTGTACTATGCTGCTGTTGTTGGGGTGGCAAACTCAAGTCCAAGAAGCTGTTGCTATGTTGTGTGGTGTGGTTCAGGTGTGGCAGGTTGGCACGTGCTGTCATCGTCAGCCAGCTGTGGCGAGATGCCAGGGTCTGTGTGTGTCCAGGCAAGCTGAATGAGCCATAGCCAGGGCGCTGTTGGAGATGGTGGGAGAAGGCTCGCGGGGCCAGCCCACAGTTCGGGGGGAAGTGTGTGGACGAGGCAAGAGGAGGCAGCATTGGGCCCTTGGCACTGTGAAGTGAACTGGGGATATGAGGAGGGAAACCCGGCGCTGGGGTCACACGGCTCATGGGCAATGAAGATTTGTCCTGTACTGAAAGCTCCTTCTCAATGAGGTCAGCAAGTGCCTTGCTAGTGATGTCGAACGGATCGAAGCCAAGGTCGTCCTCCTGTTGCTTGTTGGACGATCCGAAGCCGAAGGCCGCCTGCCAGTCTGTGGAGGATGAGACTGGTATGGTATCTGCCAAAAGAAAACAACATTTAGTTATTAAAGCGCAATTCTTCACAGGTTGAATTGGTCACATTTAGGCCATCTTTCTGACCATACAAACATATTTATTGACAAAGCAGTACATGTCACTACCAAGTAAGTATTAATACAGAAAGGCTTGATGTGCCAGGAAAACACTAAAAACAAGACCAACCTCATGCTACTTGGCTAATCAACTAGTCTCTTTGTTTTCGTAGACACTAGTTAGCACAACGAATATACACAGACGGTCACACTGTCTTTAGCATATTTTCACATCCTGCCCACTGAGTGTGTGCAAAATGATTGACAGGGATTGTAGGGCTGCAGCTATCGATTATTTTAGTAATCGAATATTCTACCGATTATTCCATCGATTAATCGAGTAATCGGATAAGAAGTACTTTTTCTTTATTAAAGAGGAATACTAAATATGCAAGAGAAAATAAGATTGGTCTCTTAAAATGAACAACTAAGTTGTTTCCTATTTAGAAAAATGAAAATAAAATCTGAACCCATTTAGTGCATTTAATTGATTCAAAATGCAAGTACAAATATATAAATAAAAAAATTAATTACTTAAAAAAAACGTAAACACAGTACAACCTGAAACAAAATAATAATAATAGCTAAACATTGCATTTATGTTGTGCAACTTTCAAGTTTCAGTCTAACTGCAGCTCAAGCATGACATAAGCCTTAACTGTCTTCCTGGAAGGGGGAGGGGGGGGTCCAAATAAAAAAAATTAGAGTTATTTGGAGAATAAACACTCTTAAATGTCTCTCTACATACTGGTGTGTGTGTGTGTGTGTGTGTGTGTGTGTGAGTGACAGAGAGAGAGTGTGAGGCTATCAAAATGAATGACGCTTAGGCTTTCACAAACTTAGCTAAATTAGGGACATTATAATTAGCCACCATACTGATTTACAGTCTTAAATAGTCACTACATGTAGCCACAATCCACATACATTTTTCCGTGCCTTAATTTCAACTAGCAATCATATTGATTTAAGCTAAGTTTACGCAAACGCTAACGTTAGCTTGTGTAGACTCCATGGACTTAAAGCGGGGACTGTGTGTTTTTGAATGAGATATTGACGTATAGAACTTGTACTGTTATGGTAAACCAGTTCAATCTTACAGTAATAATTTTGAAAACTTTCTGCCGTTTTCTTTGGCCTGAATCGGCAACTAATTTGCCTCGATGATTTTTTGTATTCGAATTATTCGAGGAATCGTTTCAGCCCTACAGGGATGCATGTGTGTGTGTGTCATTAATTCACACACTCAGTCTCAATGTGATTTTCAATGCTTGATTACAAAATATGAGGCAGTCATAAGTGCATCAATTCTTAAGTTAGGTGCAGTACAACAGCAGAAGATCACATTCCCCTATCTATTTCTACTGCAGGTGGCCATATGCATAAGAAACACACACTCTGGATTTGTAAGGAGAAAACAACTGAGATTTGATAGGGAGTGTCAAGCTAACCTGATGTAAACAGGCTCTGTGGTTCAGGAGCGGTGGGCCAGTCTGTATTGTTCTGTGTGGAGCTTGGGAAACCAGGGACACTACTGGGGATGGGGTTCGGATGTCTGAAATTGCTGTTGTCAGAGAACAGTGACTGCGACTCTGTGCCTGCCCCCTCGAAGGGTGACCGCACTGTTAAACCAGCTACGTTTGCAGGCACCACCAGACATGGCTTGGCCAAACCTGGAGGTGGCGACGGCGAGTCACTGCAGGGAATCTGGGTGGAGAGAAAAATGACTAAAATCACACAGGAAGGAAAAGAGGAACCAAAAGAAGATTTAAAAAAAGGCACCATACAGTTGAAATTCTAGATAAGTGAAGTCTATAACACACAACCAAAAGAAAACTGGGTACTTCTGATCTTGAAATTACCTGTGGTGTCTCTCCGTTTCCTATACTGATGGCTTCTGTTGGCTTTTCACTAGGACTGAAGAGAGAGATACGATTTACTCTTGGACAGTTCAGGTAATGTCTGGAACATTATGTAGCAGTTGTGAATAAAGACCACTTGTATAAATATAATTTGGTGTAATGCCTAAAAGGCACATAATGGATCTGACCTTCCTATCACTACCTAAACCAACAGGATACAAGTATCACGCTTCCATCTAGTCAAAATTTACACTTTTTTGCTGCCTGCGAGATTGAATTTTATATGTTGACCCCATTAAATGATCAGCTTAACAAAAGCTATTTTAAGTGGTTGCACAAAATTATTCAAATGTAAAAATGCATAAAACATGTCCCCGATATGCATGCAGCTCTCTTTCACTTTGCGAGTAAACTCGAAGATGCGTTGTTAAAATTTTGGCAGGAAATTAATTGTTATTTTTGACTGAAATATCAGGCTATATAGAAATAATTCAAGCCACACATTTGTGCAGTCGGTTGCAAAATTTGAATCAAATCTGTACATGATCATATTGATTGCATTTGTGTTCTGTGATTGCCATTTTTGTACCTGGCAGGTTCACAGTTTGAAGAGAAAGGCGAGAGGGCTGAGAGAGGTCCGAGGCCAAGCTCAGATTCTGTCCCGTCAGGAGTCAAGTGCTCACAGTCTGAGCCTCCATCCAGAGGCGGGCTTTTGCGGAGTTCTGGAAGCCCATTGGGCGTCTTTCCCATGGGCTGTAACGATGGCCAGGCATCTTTATTGATATTATTGGAACTATGGACCAAAACAAGGAGACAGCATGAGAACTGGGGTGTTAGGAAAGAGAAGAAAACAAAAAGATTCAAAGAAAAAGTGAAAATTAAGCAAGAGGGCTACACTAAAAACTATACTAATTGCACAAAACAGTACCGTTTAAATGAAGAAACATTAGTGAATAATACACAAACAGTATCTGTATATTCTCTGGTAACACAGAGTACTGTGCTGTTAAGTTGGATGATCTAGATAAAATATCTAGCCCAAACCTCGGTACAGAGCCTGATTTGCTTTTTGTCTTTTCCCCAGTCCCAGTGGATGTCTGCAGGAAATTCGGGTTCATTTTGTAGAGCTCTTGTAAAAGTTTCTGTTCATACTCTTGATGCTTTCCTGCCTGAAATTAACCAACAGTCCACTTTAGATTTGAGTTTCTTTTTAACAATCTAAAGGTTCAAAAAGGTACAAACATTACCTGCATCTCCTCTTTTGTGAAACTGGCTGCCTCATCACCTAGCTCGTGTAGATACATGCAGTCTGGTTTGGGGCACTGCATGCTTTTTAGAAAGTAACTGCAGTACTTTGTTGTACCTAAAGATGCCTGCATTGTAAACGACAAGTCAGTTGCTTTGTATAATCTAATCAAACTAGACTTTTAATTATATAAATCACCATGTAGAGTTATTTAATGTGTTACCTTAAGAGTTCTGCCGTCTACTACTACGTTGTTGACACATTGTATAGCTCTAAGGGCATCTTCTGACCGAATATAAGTGACATAGGCACTAGCGCTAGGACCCTGAAGGAGATATAGCAAAATTAGCAAGTCATTCAGTTTGGAGGAAACTGCTATTATAACATAAAATAAGAGATTAATCTAGCCAAAAAAATATATCAATGGCAGTCATGTAAATATCAAATTTGATTTGTATATTTAGCTATAGAGTAAACAATAGTAATGATCACCTGTGAGCCAGCATATGAGGTGCTGTTGTTGATGACCACTTTATGTATTTTCCCAAACTTCCCAAAATATTCTGGCCTCTTTAAGACCTGTGGAATGTGGAACAAATAATTTAGGTTACTAAATTTGGCAGAAATAAAACTCACAAAAGTCTTCAATGGGAGTCTACATTGAGCAGGCTCTCAAGTGGCACACCAAAAAACTAAATTAAATTATTTGCCATATTGTCAGGTGTACACATTTTCAAATCCTGATGAGGCAAATGCCCTGGACATCCATTCTGGGAGAGAGAAAATGAAATGCTCTCTCCCATCAATTAGTATGACGCTAACCAATTGTAGGCGTCTGAACTCATATATATGCAAGCTATTAGCGCTTTTCTGAGTGTTCAGCTGTGACACAGCAGCAGCTGGAAACAATGCGGTTGATGGCTTCACATATCTCACAAAAGCAGACTATAATCCTTTTGTGTGTGTAAATTAAAATAAATAAAATGAGCACTAAACCACTACAATAAACAAAATCACTGGGAGAGCTCAGAAGGCATATATTCCATCAGGTCCCTTGTGTCTGAGTCATTTCATGGACAAAGGGATTGAGTTCTTTTGAGACTGCAGTCACCCCTTAAACCAGGACTAAAACCCGGATGTTTCTTTGTGGCTCTTATTCACTCGAGGTTACTTCCTTATTAAATCAACTTCACTACCAAACATCACAAAATATGAAGAAAAACTAAAGATCAACCCAAACAGACAGCAAAACTCAAATCATTAACTTATTTAATTTGCAAAAAAGGCGTAATTTTTCCAACTCTTAGCTAAGCCTTTACACAGTCATGGGACTGTGTACTCAAGGGCTGAATGTGTCAAACAGCAGCATATGTAAGCCTCTCTGTCATTTTGCACAAACAGGGCTCAGTAAAATAATAGAACGAGAAGACACCACCAATGTGAGTGCTGGAGCAGATATAGAAAAAGCAAAACATCCAGTTCTTCCAACAAAAAAAGAGAATGAACTGGAGATGTAGTTTAAAATAAAATACATTGAACAGGTTGTTAAATATTGAGGGTGGGAATACATACTGTTGTAGTTTCAGAGAGATAAGAAGGTTGTACCTATGTACCTGGAAATATTTCTTTCGGAAAAAACTGCTTTCAGTTGGGATTTATCATCAGTCAAGGCACAACAGTACATCAACCCATCAGTTTCTATATTTCTTCTGTGCTTTCTTAGGCAGCAGGGGATTTTTATTTTTTGCTGTACTTGCAGGGAGGGGTTTTGCACTGAGGTCTGTAGGAAGGGTGTCTTGAGCTGTTTCTAGCAGAAAAGCACAGTGCAGTTTTTAAACTATAAAGCCACAAAAAAATAGCTCTAGTCTGAAATCTTTCCAAGCTCTACGCTGCTAATCTCAATCAGACCGTCTACATACAGGCAGACATGTTAGCACTCTGCCCCTCCACTTCTCACTCTGCATAATTTGTTCTGGGCTGGGAGCTATTCAGGGTGCATGATGTCAGCGGTGATGACAATTGGGAGACAGAATGAAAGCACATATGAAAAGAGAGAGAGAGAGAGAGAGAGAGAGAGAGAGAGAGAGAGAGAGAGAGAGATGCGTTCCGTGGGCATGGAGCAGACTAACAGCGGAGGCTGAGTGAAGCTGCAAAATGTTCTTATGAAATACAGGACAAATCTCCAAGAAGGTGCTTGCTAAAATTTCTCCTAGCAACTGAGAGTCATAAATCTTAAGACATAATTTACAAACATAACCCTGCTCAAAGACTCCAGCTCCAGGAAATTCACTACATTAATTCCTGAATAATAAAAATAATTTCAACATTAAAACTGTGGTTGTTTATTAAAAGAAAATTCATTCATTCATTCATTGTCTGCCGCTTATCCGAACTACACTCGGGTCACGGGGAGCCTGTGCCTATCTCAGGCGTCATAGGGCATCAAGGCAGGATACACCCTGGACGGAGTGCCAACCCATCGCAGGGCATTAAAAGAACATGTTACTTAAAAATGTATTGCTTATTTTCCTTGATTACAAGTAGTGTGCGCGCAGGTGTGAGAAAAAAAATAATCACCTCTGGGTCAGCAAGCCTCTGCGATAGCCCCACCACAAACACTAAGTTCCTCTGGACAACACGCACACTGGCCAAGTGTTTGCGGTTCTCTGTGATCTTCTGCTTGCGCTCATTCTGTTTCTGCTTTTTCTCGTTCTTTATCCTCTGCAGCTCTTCCTGAGACAGGGGTTTGTATACAGCTGGATCTTCTGGATAGGGCTAGAGCACAAGGAACACACAGTTACACTCACTTAACCAACAGCATTCAATCTTACAGTTTGTCAGATTAGAATAATCACCTCACCAACTGGTAAAAAGCTCAAAGTTTGGTGTTCAAACTGTTCTCTAGAAGAACCTTATGTACTGAATAACTGGAGATTTCAAGGTGTGGACACTCTGGAAATGTCATTTATTAATCACTGGATAATCACTGGATGGTTGTAAAGAGAATGATGGAACTCTGGTTTTCCTGCAACCTTTTCCTAGAGAGCTTTAGAGCAATGAAATAATGAAGTCACTGAAAGCCTGAGGCAACAGAGCACATATAAATCTATCAAAGCTGGCTGAGATGTTGAACACCAGCTATCAGAAAACGCTTTTCTCCACCAACCCCTATGGAGCTCTTCCATAAAAAGTGCTATACAGAAAACCCTCTTACAGAACTCCTGAAGCTAAGAAAATATAAAGGCTTTTCAAAATGACTCAAAATCTGTGCTTTTCTTGTGTAACAGTGATGAGCTATAGCTTGTTAAAAAAAGGCAGGGGGGCTTGATGTGCAATTTAGAACCACATTCCAAGTGACAATCATGCCTCTAATTTGGACATCATAATTAGCCAATTCTGCCTAGTAATAAAGACATTTTTCTGCAAGTGGTGCAAACAAGCTTCCTAATTTTAACCCTGTTGGGAGAAGGCCCTCAAGTTCACAAGTAGCCCTACCTTCCTGCAAGCGGGACAGAGGCCGTTTTCGTCTGTGCGGATGCGGTGCCAGCAGAAACGGCAGATTTGGTAGCCGCAGGTGCAGGGAAAGAAGTTAACGTCATCAATCTCCAGGGGCTCCATGCAGAGAGGGCACTCCATTGGATCCTCTTTCACCTCAGGGCTACGGGACATCCTATGGCACAATGTGGCAAGTGGAGGTGTTGTTTCACTGCAGAGGAAGGCCTGGGACACTGGAAATGAACACAAGAGCAAGAATCAAGATGAAAAGATGACCCAATGAACATAATGCACTAATGATGTAATGACACAAGGCTCTGACATGAAATGACTTTTTAATTTGGACTTTCTGAAACCATACCTAAATAAGCTTGAAACAAGCATGGTTACAATTGCACATGGGAGACATTACTCATGAGGTCTATAATTGTTCTTCTCAAGTGAAAAGTAAGTTCCAGGCCTGCATTCACATTCACCCACAATAAAAAAAAAATCTAAGTTTAACAAACTCTTAGATGTAACCAACCTTATTTATTTATCTTATTTTAACGCAGAAAGTGTTAAGAAAATACCAAATACAAATTGCCCATCTGTGTCCTTGGTTCTATATTTGGTTTTTTTGTGTCCATTTAAAAAAAAAAAAAAAAAGTTGACAGAACCAATAACTTGAATTTGATACAGAGACAAATACCATCCTTTGCTCTAATTGTGCTAATAAAAGCATGTTATTGTTTTGTGCACGTTATATATTGAATATTAAATGGGATTACTGCCCTGTGACGTTTCTCTCTTTTCTCAAGTGACTTTTCTTTTTTTGCTACAGTCTCTCTCGTAGACATCCCATTAAATTTGAGAAGAGCTGGGCCTAGTGCTGTCGGAATATATTCATCCTACGATGAAATTTAATCTTTGGAGTTAAAAAGCCTCATTTATGAATTTTCATTCTGTGCCTTTTGGATTTTCCAGTAGCCAGCTCTATTGCTGACTGAGTGAAAAATTTTTCTTCTGTTTTTTTATTTTAGCTAAACGCATTTCCGTTAGCACCACCATTATCTCCTGATGACGGCAGTCATTTCACATTTCGAAAACGGCATTACTGAGACAACAAAACCACCAATTAGTACAGAACATGGTAAGCCAGTGTAGAGGTTTCTCTTAGTCAGACTGTTCCCTGCATTAGCAAGAACACTGACACAGCCTTGCCAAAGTGCTGATAAATAAGCTGTCTGACACTCCAGGTCACTTTGACGGTCATATCAACATGACATTTGGACCTATTCATCACTGCCTCCTCCACAATATGTGCATTTACTACACTAAGGTGCGTGTAGTGAGACAGCAGGACGAAGAGAATGAGTGGAGGCGGGACGGCAGCTAAAAATATCATGCCCAACACACACCAGCTGTTGAAGCCAGTGGCAGCGCCTCTGGTCTCTTTAAAAGGTCAGCAAAGATTGAGAGCTAGGAAAGACACTTACAGCTCCTCCCCTCACCCTGCCACGCTACATGTAGGGTCATCAGCGCTTCCTCGAGCCAACAAGGTCCAGAGCAATCAATG
Organism: Hemibagrus guttatus; assembly: GCA_033459395.1. Classification (NCBI taxonomy): domain Eukaryota; kingdom Metazoa; phylum Chordata; class Actinopteri; order Siluriformes; family Bagridae; genus Hemibagrus; species Hemibagrus guttatus. The sequence continues at coordinate 9,871,722 of JAUCMX010000018.1, forward strand.
GCTCAAACGCACCATGTCCAGAGCATGCCTGAATGGAATTAGTAACACTGCCTGAGGTTGGGGGTTTTACCCCATCAGATGTCCAAGATTCAAGCCTCCAAGACATGGACATACATCTCTTACAAATGCTGGAGAAACAAACTTGCCACTGATACACGCATGTATTTGTACAAACGGATTCTCATCGTTAGGCTAATAGCAAAGCAGAATTGAGGAAAAAAAAAACCCATTTATGGATTACGTGATTTAAGTGTAACAATAAAACAATAAGCAAACAGGAATAAACTGGCCTTGATCATCTTGCAATAGCAGCATGAGAGCATTGAAGTTATGCTATTCAAACTAAATTAGTAAGGTAATGAAGGGGGATGAGAACATTGATGATTGTTATTTATATATCTGAATGCCCGAATGTGCACAAAGCAGGAAAAGGAAAAAAAAACCCTCTTAAATATACAGTATAAAGATTTTTAAATGAGCTAAGAAAGACTGCCTGAGGCTCTCCCTCTCCTTCTCTCTCCTCTGCGTTTTCATCTAGTTTCACTGTCCGACTCAGTGCAGATGTGTGGCTATATCTGCAGTATTAGCGCCAGTGTAGAGTTTCGGTCCACCAACTGCTGGCCTTCAGGATCATAACTTACCAGAAAAAGTGCTCTCTTACACCAGACCTTAAGGATTTGAGTAAATCTTCCAGTTCCTGCTCGCTGCTGACCGTAGCCATTGCTGTTTTATGGAATGTTTTAGAGGTAATATGATAGCATGCTACCACGCTAGTATCATCTCTAACTTTACTGAAACTTTTACTGACAACTGCCCTCAGATTTCAATTGTAATCAATTTAGAAAAAAGCTTGTCCTCAGCACAGTAAAAAAAAAAAAAAAAGAGAGAGACAATCACACATGCCAATCATTTTGAAGACAAAGTCATCTAAAGCCTTCCCAACTCAAAAGTATTAATCAATACTGCTCGACATAAACTGAATTGAGTGCATTATACTTTTGTACAATTGTGACATATTAAGGAAAAAATGGTGTCTGTTATTCTGCAGGAGGCATTTTTGCTGGCATGGTTTGGGTCCATTTGTCCCCTTAGAGGGAAAAGTCACTACAAATCGATACAATTTTCGATCCTGATTGGAGTGGTCTCTCTCCAAAATCACCCTGCTGCCATCCAAGGGGTATAAGGGCTCATTGAACGATTTGATAAGGATAAAAAAAAAAAAAAAAAAGATGTAAAACATGTCCTATGGCCTTTCCAGTCACTAGCTCTCAAGCCAGTTGTAACTGAAGAATTATGAAAGATTCTGGAGTGACATGGCCTCTATCACCATCATAAACACATCATCTGGTGGAATATCTCTAGAAAGAATATGTTAATCATTACAGTACAGCCCCAGAGACTTGCAGATTGTCAAGGTGAGGCTCATTGTGGCCCAACACCATGCCCGTGTCCACAGTAATACGTTTTTGTTTATGCACATTTTTTTTTTTTTTAGAGGCTTTCGAAAATGACGACACATTTTTAGTCATATGACCAATTCAACTAAAACGGCAGGCGGAAATGATGTTGGTCGAAGCATCTTACGTTTTACTCATGCGCAGTACAGGGACGTAAGACGTTTTCAGACGTTTCAGTGTGGATGACCAACTTTTGGGAAATGACTGAAAATGTGGACGCAATCATTTATCCAGATTAGTGTAGACATAGCCTTCATGTTAGGTTTTCACTAGATCGTCCTCATCAACATATCAAAATTAACAAGCATGAAGCTAAACCATTACTGACCTTTTCCTTTCTCATTCCTGAGGTTCACCTCCGCATTGTTTACACAATAAGATTACAATAAAAATAACATTATTGCATATTTCAGAAATATTTCACAATTACTGTGTATCCCATGTTCTATTATCCCATACATACAAACATGTACTTATCTTCATTCACACACTCCTGAGTGAGGATAAGTATTACCCAAAGACGACACTTGGGCACAGATGCCGTTTCCGATAAGCCTATGTATTGTATAAACCAAGAGAACGCACAAACTTCTGTTATCTGGAATGCATGCAAGAGAGATAAAAACTGCTCTGAAAACAAACAGCTGTGCAATGAGAGATATTTACTCTTTCAAACAGGAATATAGACATATATAAACTTACATTTAACAGCACATGCAAACATTCACTGCTGACTCCAATCCTGAAACTGCATAGTACACACACCAAACATCTTTTGCCTCACCCTGATCATACACAGCTGGCGAGCTATTAACTGAACAATTTATCTGGGTTGATTTTGCCACAGATCGCCTAACAAATATGTTTTGCTGTTGTTCATGATGCATGTGGATAATACGTCATTAGGAATGCCTGTACACCTGCTCAATTCATGTAATCATCCAATCAGTTAACTAAGGCAGTGGCACAATGTCAAAGTGATGCTAATACAAATCTAGAGTCTTAGTTAATGTTCAAATCAAACATCAGAATGGGAAAAATATGTGATTCAGTAGCATGGTATGAGAAACAAGAACCATCCAGTGAGCAGAAACTATCAGACCCAAAAGCCGAGACAAAACACAAACGTGCAAGTAATTAAAACTAAATAAATAAATTAAATATAATACGACAAGCCTATCTGTGAGTATGTATGCAGAACTGAAACAAAATGCATGTGTACAAAGAATGCTGTAGCCTCTGCAACTTCTCATTTTTTCTAAATGTGTAAACAAAGAGGAAGTGCCACGTGTCATATACACAACAATAGAGTCCTGTTATAACATGTTGTAAGTTAGCAGTCTGGTTTGATTGCCATTGCACGATCTTTAGTGAACTTTAATGAAATGATGCGTCTCTATCCAGTTTCCTAAAGTAACACAGTTACAGCACTAACTGGGTAGAGAAGTAATTGAAATCCTGTACCATTACCCATTGTGCTTCTCCCATTTTTTTTTTTTTCTCATTTTGTGTGCAACATTAGCAATACAATGCAACAGTGGAGAAAATGGTATCCTAGACAAGCAGATTTTGTGACAAAGGACTTCATCAGCGGGAAAGTGGGCTTTTTAGACTTTCCAAGTCAATCGCCAAAGTTTAACCCAGTTGAGCTGCAGTTCACCTCCTGAAGAGGAGGAACTCCCAAAAACAAAAGAGAAACCAAAAGAAGATGCAGTACAAGCCTGGAAAAGCATCACAAAAGAAGAACGCAACAGTTGTCTGGCACTGGGGCAGTCAGTGGGTCAACGCCTTAAAGCATTTATTGAAAGCAATAGATCTGCCACTACACATTAAGTGTTTCTTTCAAAGCCATCAACTACGTTTGCTAAAAAATATGTGGTCTGTCACCAAAGGCGCCAAATTCTAAGTTGGTTAACACATTTAGATGCTCATCTTATTTTCATCTACTGAGCAACGAAATTTTAGGGTGGACTGTACCTTTTCTGAGCAAAAAAGTTTTCATGACACTCTCACACATACACTGATTCCTTAACAAGGGGCTATGCAGAACCAAGAACATTTAAGGCTACGTCTACACTAATGTGGATAAATCTGAAAATGGCGTTTTCGTCTAAAAACGCTCCGAGTCCACATTCTTGTTTTCATTCGTTTCCCAAAAGTTGGTCATCCACACTGAACCGTATGAAAACGCTTACGTCCCTGTACTGCGCGTGAGTAAAATGTAAGATGCTTCGACCTGCACCATTTCCCCTAAGAATGCGTCATCGTTTTCGAAAGCCTCCGTTTTCACAGTCCACACTGCGATGCGAAAATGCTGTTTTCAAATTTATTCACTTTGGAGAGCGCTTTCAATAATGTACGTTTTCGTTGACTAAAAAGGCTGTCTCAGTGTGGACGGAAGCCAAAAACGGATAGAAAAATATACGTTTTTAAACGAAAAAGTATTAGTGTGGACATGGCCTAAGATTTACAATCCCATTTACTAATAGGTCTAACAAAACAAATACAACATTATTACTCTTTGCTACGAGTTGCTGTCTGATTTTGTGGTTTCAAAAAAGGACACTCCTCCATCTTCCCATTAAAAAAATCAAACGGCTAATATACCAAGTAATTATAATTAGTGTGCAGCCTCTTTGAGAACAGTCACACATTATAATAGATCCTTGCTGTGATTTATAACTTTGTGTCCGCCACGAGTCAGAAGCAGAGCGGCCACAGCATGTGTTCGTATGGGGTCAAGGACATTTCTGCACCTTTCTAATGCCTTCCCTTGCCATCTGTTAAACATCTTAAACGTTTCCTTCCTACCAAGATATAATCTTCCCATAAGGACAGACCATGCACATGGACATACAGCCGAATACACAAAAACACATTCACTGACTAAAGTCTTCACAGAAAACCAAACATGCCGAATCATATCTATAACTCAAAGATTACTGGATTATTACTAAAGATGATGACGTATAATCCCCCGATGCCACAGCAATCAGTGTTCATGTGGGCAACAAGGCAAAACCTGTCAATCTCAGTGACACTAGAGAATCATGGGCATCTGTGAGCTCATGCATGCAGAAGCGGTTGGATAGTGAGTGTAATACACCACCCCATACGAGCAGCAATTCAAATAGATGTGTCAGGCTGTCTTCACATTGTGGATGGCCTTCACCCTTCTGGACTGATAGACATCATTACAGAGAGACCTAACAGGTGGCAGGACCTGACCAAAATGGCTAAAGAAAACCTGTGTTTTGAAAGAAATTATTAAAATAATGTTAATAAAATATGAGAAAAGATTGTGAAAGTCTACACAGTCTAATCTTGTGCTCTCCCCTATCTAACCAGAGAAACTAATTGACACAACTGATCAAATTCGATCATAAGAAATATAGTAGGGTTGCCAATATTTGTTTAAAGAAATGTTTATTTCCTTAGGCCATGTCCACACTAATATGTTTTTATATAAAGACGCATATTTTTCTATCCGTTTTGGCCTTCCGTCCACAGAGACAGCGTTGTTAGTCAATGAAAAGGTTATCTTTTTGAAAACTCTGCTTAAAAAGTGGATAAATTTGAAAACGCCATTTTCGTGTTGCAGTGTGGACGTGAAAACGGAGGCTTTCGAAAACGATGACGAATTTTTAGTCACGTGACGCAGTGACTAAACCTAATTTCCTCCACATATTGTCGCAACATTTCAACGAGCCGGAAAATAAATAAACGCCAGGCGGAAATGACGCAGGTCGAAGCGTCTTACGTTTTACTCACGCGCAGTACAGGGACGTTAGCGTTTTCAGACTTTTGGGAAACGACTGAAAACGATAATGTGGACGCAGAGATTTTTTAGAAGAAAACGTCGTTTTCAAATTTATCCAGATTAGTGTAGACGTAGCCTTAGACTAAATTTCCGTTAAAGTTGATTCTACTTAAACTCTCAAAGAAAGGGTAACCACAAAGGCATTCTAATAACATTTGACCCAGCTTTTCCAAGAGTGCCAATAATTTCAAAGCCATCTGTATAAGGAATATGTACACTTCCACCACGGGGGAGTACTTTAGCAAGGGCGCTATGTTAAATCTGCGAGGAGCAAAGATATAAAAAGAAATCTAAAATCAGCCTACTGCTGGAATACTTCTCTATCTGCGTACTTCTCTCTCTGAGAGCTCGCTGATCAGATCCTCTTTACCAACACAAGGCTCTTTTACAAATGTACGTTTATAATGTTTACAATTACAAATTTATAGAGGATGCTGCTGTCAGTACGTATCAGTACGTGTTAGCGTGTCCACATGCTGCCTGTATGAGAAAATCTAAGCTCAATGGTTGAATGCAGCTGAATTCATGGCTGTGTCTCTTGCACGTACATCGAAAATAAATAATCATCGGTCACCTGCTAGACTTTTGTTTTTGTTTTTTTAAGAGAGAGAAATGACAGCAAGTTAGAGGCCTGACAAACAGGCATTCTTTTGAGTCTCCATGCTCCGCTCATACTTAAGCCAAATTTAGACAGGGTGAACTTTTAGCATTATTTCGTCACAGTGCGAAAGACAATACCCCACCACAAAATCTATGCATGATTGTGCAATAACCTGAGTTGTTTTCTTTGCCAGATTATACAATGAAGATCCTTTAAAATACAGACCAGTGATTAAACAAAATTACTACTTTGTGCAAGACTACTTTTAAAACCATTTTCAATACTGTAGTCACAGTCATCCTGTGAGTATCACACAAACCTCCTTTTACAAGCTTCAAGATAAAGTGCTGTAGTACTAGTCAGATTTTAACAACATTTCCAAAGGGCCGAAGTGAAGACCAACGACTGTGTGGTTTTACATTGTGTGAATCCAGAGGTCTTTTAAAATGATTACTTGTCACACTGTACAAGATGATAAAAGCAATCTGATAACAGCCTGTGCAATAACTTGTTCTTGATGTCTGAGAGCATACAATGAAGACAGTTACTGCAGTGTGCAGTGACACAGCACAGGTTTGGAAGTCTTCAACTGGAAATAATAAAAGTTCCATATCGTCAAAGCATCATATAAAGTCAATGAACTGAACATTTGCATGGTAAAGATCTAACTACACATCTGGAAGGAGTAACACCCCTCTAGGTTCTTTTCTCATTCCTGCTTGTCTTTTCATGAAACACTATATTGCCAAAAGTTTTGGGACACCCCTCCAAATCATTGAATTCAGGGGTTGGGCTTGGCCACTTAGTTCCAGTGAAAGGAACTCTTAATGCTTCAGCATACCAAGACATTTTGGACAATTTCATGCTCCCAACTTTGTGTGAACAGTTTGGGGATGACCCCTTCCTGTTCCAACATGACTGCACACCAGTGCACAAAGCAAGGTCCATAAAGACATAGATGAGAGAGTTTGGTGTGGAGGAACTTCACTGAGTCCTGACCTCAATCCGACAGAACACCTTTGGGATGAATTAGAGCAGAGACTGCGAGGCAGGCCTTCTCATCCAACATCAGTGCCTTACCTCACAAATGCAAAGGGCGAACCAACTCCATATTAAATTCATGTGCGTGTAAAAGCAGACGTCCCAGTTTTGGCCTGGCTCGCAGTCTCCTCTCTAATTCATGCCAAAGGTGTTCTATTTGGTTACGGTAGGCCAGTCAAGTTCTTCCACACCAAACTCACTCATCCATGTCTTTATGGGTCTTGCTTTGTGCACTGGTGTGCAGTCATGTTGGAACAGGAAGGGGACATCCCCAAACTGTAATTGTCCAAAATGTCTTGGTATGCTGAAGCATTAAGAGTTCCTTTCACTAGAACTAAGGGGCCAAGCCCAACCCCTGAAAAACAACACCTGGATTCAATGATTTGGAGGGGTGTCCCAAAACTTTTGGTAATATAGTGTATGACTGATGATACATTATAGACATATTGTCTCTGCTGTTGCAAATCAACAAATCCTTGTTCTTTTACATGTCAAATGTACTTGAAGCTCTCCTGTGAGTTATGTGCAATCCTAAGAACATCCTCTTATTGTTGGATTGTAGATTCACGGTGTTACAGTTGTTTTAAATCAAAACCACCCTACAGTGTCAGAACTTTGGCTGTCTTCGGTCACAGTGGTACTAAATCAACCTTCTGTGAGCATGTTCATGATACTTTCTGATCTCAACTCAATCACAAATTCAGGAGCAGGATCAATCTTCGATTAAGAACTAAATAAAACAGAAAAGCAATTAAAATAAATTCAAGCTAGACAAGAAGATAGACTGCTCTCAACTAAACCCTGGCAAATATACAAACAGCCTGCGTCTGCAAACACTGCAATGAAATGTCTTCTTGTATTTTATTCTTGACTGATTTGAAATAAAATTATATTTTTCTGTCTGGACTCTCGGGTACAAAAGATACAACGTTTCATAAAAGGCACACTGACAAACTGCTAAAGACAACATCTCAAGGCAATGTACCATTAACACACTCATTTAAACACACACAAACACACAATCAAACATTAATCTCGTGCCTAACGTTAATAATGAAGCCATGAGCGCAGTGTATTAGCTAGCGTTACAGTTAAGGCTGGGTGGGGGTATTAGCCTGCTAACAGCTAGCAAGCTAGCTATCACAAGGGCTGGAAGACAACATTCCCTAAACTCTTCCATTATGAGACAAACTAATCGGTTACACCAAGTTAAAACGTATAAACATAATAAGGGACTGATATTTTGTGCTGCTTTAACAATACCGGGGTCACGTCTGTTTGCGAGTTGATGATACAGCTGATAGTTAGCCTGCTAGCTAGTTTGTTGACAGTACAGCAACACCGCCAAGTACACGTCTACATAGCAAAATAATAAAAAAAAATTAAAATTGTGTAGAAGTAAGAAGACAAATAGAAGTAAACAAAAACCAGACTAAAGTGCAGGCGACAAACCAGTAAGTACTAAAGTGGAAAACTCTAAGCGCTAACTAGTATAGTAGATATTTTAGCCATTTTAGCAGCGAGGCCTGTATACTGTTCCGGTAAAGCCCGGGACTCTCCCAGCCTAGTACATTCCCCTGAAAAGGACGCCAGAATTATTTGCAATAAAAAGTACACTCGGGTAAATCACACAAGAACGAGTGGGGTGTTTGTTTAGTTTGGTTTACGACAAATTCTTGCACGAAAGTGTACACCAAAACTTTTGTCGTCCCTCTGTCTACGGTTCATGGCAGTCTGCTAGCTAACGCAGCTAGCTTTAGGGAATACTCACCCTGTCTAAAACTGTTCTTCTTAATTTATTCACAGCAGTTGGGAAGGTGATCTAAGAAATCTTTCTGATCTCCGGAATTTTAAGAAACTGGGACCACGGACTCTTTTGGGAATTACTTCTGCGCTCTTAGCTAAATGAAAACACCAAGGCGTTTTGATAGCCTCTATAACCATGTACAGCGGCTGCACCTTCAAACCTCCATCTTACGTGAAATGGGAGGAGTGAGTGAGGGAGTGGGGAGGGTGCGGGGGACCGAGTTATAACCTATTGCGCATGCGTTCGTTCAAACGCTTCATGGGTAATGTAGTAACATCCATGTAGTACTGATTGTAGTGAGTCATAAGAGCCGACTCTTTCATGCTACCAAACGGCGCATGTGTTGTTTCAGAACAGTGCGCGATTTTCTTTGTCTATGACTGATATTGTTGTGCTAATTTCTCCTAATTAACCTTATTTTTTAAATTTATTTACATAGAAAGGTTTTAATCATCGCCTGCCCACAAAGCATGACTACAATGAGCTGAACCAGTACACTGAAAAGTGAAACCCACGTTTTATTTATTAAAAAGGTTCTCATTTAAGAATTTTGTTAAAATAATACGACCCATAGAACCGACATCACTGCATTAAAAATGGCTGATATATGCGATTCACCACAAAACGACTCATAGAACCGACTCTTTCGGCTGCCAAATTGCGCATGTTTGTTTCAGAGCAGTGCGCGATTTTCTTTGTCTAACTAAGACTGATGTTGTTTTCTGAAATTGTGCTAATTTCTTCTAATTAACATTATTTTATACATTTATTTACATATAAATATTTTAATCATCGCCTGCCCACATGACATGACTACACAGAGCAGAACCAGTACACTGAAAAGTGAAACCCACGTTTTATTTGTTAAAAAAGGTTCCTATTTAAGAATTTTGTTAAAATAATACAACAAAAATTGTGACAGCACCGCATTAAAAACGACTCATATATGCGATTCGCCACAAAACGATTCATAGAACCGACTCTTTAGCGAACGACACTTTATCACTATGTAGTAATTAAAACCTTATTTATGATCTTACCATAGACAGTGAGTAACTTTTTTTTTTTTTGAACTTGCAAGGGACATTTTTTTAGCAAAATAAATAACAATTTCTATTTACATTTAATGTCCATTTTATAACTGTATGGCTAAATACACCTGCTAATACACCGATCAGGCCTGACATTATGATCACCTGCCTAATATTGTGTTAGTCCCCCTTTTGCTGCCAAAACAGCCCTGACCCGTCATACACTGTGTATTCTGTCACCTTTCTATCAGAACCAGCATTAACTTCTTCAGCAATTTGAGCATCAGTAGATTGTCTGTCCCCACGTGCATCAATGAGCCTTGGCCACCCATGACCCTGTCTCTGGTTCACCACTGTTCCTGTCTTGGACTACTTTTGATAGATACTGACCACTGCAGACCGGGAACACATCGTCTAGCCATCACAATTTGGCTCTTCAATCAAGCTCGCACAAATCCTTATGTTTGCCCATTTTTCCTGCTTCTAACACATCAACTTTGAGGACAAAATGTTCGCTCACTGCCTAATATATCTCACCCACTAACAGGTGCCATGATGAAATAATCAGTGTTATTCACTTCACCTCTCACTGCTCATAATGTGTGTCTGAGTGCTTGTGTTGTATACTTTGTATTTTTGTGATTACAAATTGCAATGTGTTAAATCTATTGCAGTACTGGTGCCTTAACACTGCTTTTGTCCAGAGTAAAACTGAATGTGTGTTTTGTTTGGTATAAATACACAGAGAATATTACAATACTTCAGGAATTAAGCAAATAGATCATTTGCATATCAGTATTTTTGGACAAAAATACATTCTGTCCCACTTGGAAGGCAGTAAGTAAGGCAGTAAGTGTCCTAGTTTCGGACAAATTTGAAGTCTCCCTCTCATAGAGGCAATCCTGGTTAATTCTGGTTGCTAGATGAGAATTTTAAAACATTTGACATTTGAGGGGGGACTTAACAGAAAGAACTGATGCTCCAATACCACATCACAATAATAGTCATGAACCAATTTAAAATCAATTGTCCTCTCAGGGCTAGTTATAACATGTTTGTGATTGTTATGTCAGACATCACCTGCCACTCAATATGGTTTGATAAGGAAAGCATTTGTTTTATTAAAACAACAACAGCAACAACACACAAAAAAAAAATGTGTCATGTTGTGCCATTGCTGTAAGTCTTTCTGGATGTGGTCATCTGCCAGAAGGTGTTAATGTAAATGTGTCTTATTACAAAAAGGAAGCCGACATGGGGAAATGAAATGGATAAAGCGATTGCAACTTTTTAAACAATAATTGAAAGCTACCAAAAACCTGTGTTTTCATACAATCTCCATCTGTAAGGATATGTGTAAATATTACTAAACACTAAATTAGTTTAAATGAAATAACATGGGTGCACTGAAATTCAAAGCAAATACTACTTTAACAGTAGGTGGAGACAGAGTAACAGTAAAGATTTACATGTATGCCCATTTTACACAGTAAATAAGCCATTATTTGCATATTTCTTTCCTCAGATAGCCATTGCCAAAAAATACCCCACGGCTGTTCTATTCAAGTAAAGTAAAAATGTAAGTAAAATGGCAGTTTGTCAGAAAATTTACGTTTGAGCATTCAGTAAAAGTGCATTTTCAGCTATGTCAGAAGCGATCTCTTTCAGAACCATACTTTTATCTGCAGTCTGTAGAATGGACCTGAGACTAGACCAAAATACTTTTTTCTTGGTTTCATCTTTTGGCCACTCCAGGTAGGTTTTCTGCTTTAGTAAGGTTCTTAGCCTCAGGAACTTCTTCGGCAGAGAGTCCGACGGGATGGGCTCCAACAGAATGAAGACCAGCGAGTCATCATTCAAACTAATCGCTCTGTGCTGAGCGAAAAAGAGCTCATAGTTGCACCATTCACTCTGAACAAAGTGCTTTGACAGGATAAAGATTGTTTTGTAGCTGCTTTCCACACAGCTAATGATATTGTCCACAATCCATTGGCCGGGTACAAAGTCTCGCTCGTGAATACAGATGTTCAAGCCTGCGCTCTCCAAAGCCGGGACTAATTCAGAGTCCACCCAGGTGCAATCGCGCTGGCTGTAGGAAATGAATGCATGGTAATGAAAGGTGCTGTTTGTCGATTTATTTGTCTGTTTGGAGCTCCGTCGCTTCACCCTTATCCATACCCAGAGCATTTTGGTGTACCAGACGCCGTCACATACATAGAAAATGATGCCCAAAGCAGCTGTAATAGCAATAATTACAGGTAGAGCTACTGCTGCCTGGATTGCTGGTAGACAGGAAAGTTTTGCTGGTTTGTAAGTGTCTAAGTACTTTCCTGCTAATGATGGTGGAGAACTGCATGTGTAGTCTAATGGCCAGTCAGGAAGAAGAGTCTTGTTTAACATGGTAACAAACCAAAAATTGTCACAATCACAGACAAATGGATTGTTACCTGCTTTTAAAGTCTGCAGGCTGGAGAGACCTTCTAGCGCTGCCTGGTCAATAGATGTGATGGCATTCTGATCAATGTACAGGGTTCGCAGTGCGGGTGCATGGAGATCAGAGGGGATGAGCTGTATGCTGTTAAAGCTCAGGATGAGATGTGTGAGACTGGGGAACTGTGAGAGGACATCTTGGGAGATGAAGCTTATGCCTGTTTTGGAGAGGTCAATCTTTTGGAAATGAGGAGACAGGTATTGAAATACAGTGTCGCCCAAGTTGTTATGGCTGAGATTCAGTTCACTGAGGTGTGAGGGCCAGGAGCACGGAGCGTGGATTTGAATGGAGTTGAAACTTAAGTCGAGGGACATTAAAACCTTCATTTCATGAGTCCTCTTAGAAATATACGCCAGGTCCGAAAAACGATTGTTGCTTAATGAAAGCTGTCTCAAGGCTGGAAACACACTCTCATATGAGCACAAATACCACCAGAATCCTGTATCATCCAAAAGGTTGTTTGATAAGTCCAAAATTTGCAGGGATGGTATAACTGAAATGAGATTGCATGGAAGAATATTCATTCCAGTACCAGAGAACTTCAGGTAAGTCAGCTGAGAAATCAAGTCCATGCTCATGTTGACTGTAGGATACCGATATTGATAGTGGTTAACACCGTTGAATACAACTGCTCGTAAGCTGAGTGTATGGTTCTGAATGGGAAACTGAAACCCATATGGAGTGTCTTCATTATAAGTAATGTTTAAAAATTCAAGTTCCTCAAAAGATGATTTCCAAATATTTTGGAGGAGTTTCACCATGACAGAGCTGTTTATCAAACTGTCCACAATGGTTAAGTTGGAGAGTACATGGAGTTTCTCAAGGCTTTTAAAAGGATCACTTGTAAATGTACATTGATCTGGAAAAAGCTTGATTAGCCTGATTTTCCTTGTATGTGTTTGGTCAAGGTCCATTAACATGGTTTTGAAAATATCAAATTTGTCACAAAAAGTCACTCTCAGAGACACTTCCACCAATGATCTTATTTGAGAAAAAGAACCAGCTTCGTATTTTTGTATCTCAGTGCCACTTCCAAATGTGAATCGTTTTAAACTTGTATTTCGAAGTGGTGCCAAATCTCTCATTTCAACTGACGTTACTTTTGTACTTCCTATTGCGAAGGTAGTAAGATACGTCAAGTTACTGAAAAAAGCTGGAAGTCTATAGCTGTCGTAATCATTGCCAGAAAGGTCTAAGATCCTAAGTTGTGGCAGAGGCATATATGGAATAATGGTCAGTGGGTTGTAGGAGATATTGAGAACCTTGAGTTCGGAGTTACTATAGAAGGCATCAGGGGAGATGAATCGAAGGCCACAGTGGGTGAGCTTGAGAAAACACAAGCGAGGGAGTCTGTATAGGTCATCACGGACAATACTGGAAATATTGTTCTCAGAGACATCTAAGTATTCAGTGTCATCTGGCAAGTTTGATGGTATTCTGTTCAGTTTGCTGTTGGTAAGGTCCTTTGAATTCTCCCTCCTAAAGGAACAGAGCTGGACTCTTTTGTCTACATCCATCAAAACTGCAGATCTGACCATTAAAAGGAATGATGGAACTGCAATCGTCCAGAAAGTGGGTGGCATGCTGTACAACAAGAATGCCTTAATTAGTTGATGTATTTGAAGGTTTTATGTAACAGGTGAAAATAGTATGTTCGGCAAATAAAGTTATTGGAAATGAACCAATCAATTTAGGACAAAAATGTTCAATTCTTAGTAAAATTTTAAGTTTTAGATGCCATAGTGGATGCCATTGTCAAAATATCAGGGGTAGAAAATACTTGAGTAATTGTACTTCATTACTGTACTTGAGTAAACTACTCAGTGGTCTCTTCTTCTCTGCATATGACTATACACTATACATCAATAGAATGAGTGCATTCTATTTACATTTCACTTTAATCATTAATGTTGAAAAAAAGATCAAGAATTGTGCCAATTCATCATCTGCGATAATTTTCTCGTGCTACAAAAAGGAGTTAAAGCTATAGTTTTCCATGTGCATTTGCATATGGATAAACCACTGTACTGCACTGCATCTCAGTAAAATGTTTCAGTATGCTAGAGTTAGCTGTGAGTTACTAAAACAAGGTGTTTCCTTTGCCAACTTAAAAGGCATATTGACGTAATTTGCTACCATTAATTTGCTATATTCATACGTTTCCAGGTAACTCAACTAATTTCTCTAGGCACATCAAAACAAGCAATTCAAGTTCTAGCCATATTAGTTAGAAAGAATAGTGTTTTACTTCTGATAAATTCATGATCAAACTATGTAGCATTACACAGAATGAATGTTGTTTCGTCAAATGAAAATCATAAAAGATATAAAATTCTAAAATTCTTATTTACCTTGATGCCTTTGTTAGAGCTCAAACCCAACTGTAGATAATAGAGAAGTTGTTTCTTCTTCTCTTCATTGCTTCTGTGTCTGAAAAATCCTCAGATGTCATTAGAAATATTAAATGCCCAGTATTGCAACGTCCTTTACATGTGGTGGTAGGGTGGGGTGCGGGGGTGGATGTGGTGGTGGGGGGGGGGGGTTGTTAGTGTTGCAGTTCTGTTTCAGTGGTCAAAAATAATATGGCTTTGAAGTTCACCCATATAACTGATAAATACTCACACATTTAACTGTGCAACCTCCTTCATGTCATTACCGTATCACATGCTTACAGTCAGTGACAGAATGTAAATATGTGAGTAAAGTCTGCCATTGTAAAACCTCTGTTTTCTTGATATCATGTAGCAAAAAAGGAAGTTTTAGACATTTATTGTAAGTGTAACAATCCAGAAACAAGGAACTAAATTAAAATTTCATAAAATTGAGCTAAGCATGCATAAGCAGAAGTCCAGCGTTGAGAAATCACATTGAAATGGGATTTTAAAAAAAAATAATTATGTGCCACATATGAATTACTCAATATTTAAGTATATTAAATATTTACATATATATGATATCTAAAATATTTCAGTATTTAAATGTAAGCAATTTTTTCTTATTCCTACATACAAAAAGCTCGATCAGGTTAGATTACATTTGATTATTGTCATTGAACGAAACGCAGTTATCCTCTACTTAGAGTGCAAAATTGCCTTACTGTAAATTTGTGGGATTTTCTGTGTGTTTTATCCCGTTCATTAAAGCATGTGATTCAGACAACACACCGGTGGTTTTGATCTAACATGGATCATCAGGTTTCACACAAACTTGTGGAGTCTGTGCCAGCTGGAGTGCACACTTTCAATAAAGCAAAAAGAGGAACAAATGTAATACTAAAAAAATCCTGAAATTCACGTACATATTTCTAAGATTCTACTTTCAGGTATTATTCATTCTTATTAAGAAGGTCATTATCTTATTGTTAAAAGTGTCACAATGTATAGAAATTCACATCTTGAAATAGAATTTAAATTCCATAGACACAGTTTAACCACTTAAACTACCAGGACCTATTAGTTTGACAACACATCTCCATTAATTTTACTGTTACTACTGCATGATTCATAGTAGTTACTGAATAATATGCTTTAAGGTAAACTAATGTCAACTAACTACAAGCTTGACTAAGACAGTAGATTGGTAGAATTCAGTGAAAGAAACAGATGTATGCAGTGTCAATGAATAAAAAATGTGTATCTCAAATAGGCATGTGAGGATATATAACCAGTATGAAAATAAATATAGCAATAACACCTGGCTATGAGGACGAAACAGATACTTCTGTGTTGTTTTGATAAACAGTTTTTTTTAAAAATACATCGATCAGGCATAACATTATGATATTAATATTGTGTTTGTCCCCTTTTTGCTGCCAAAACAGCCCTGTGTATTCTGACACCTTTCTATCAGAACCAGCATTAACTTCTTCAGCAATTTAAGCAACAGTAGCTCATCTGTTGGATCGGATCACACGGGCCAGCCAAGAGCATTGGCCGCCCATGACCCTGTCGCCGGTTCACCACTGTTCCTTCCACTGCAGACTGGGAACACCTCACAAGAGCTGCAGTTTTGGAGATGCTCTGATCCAGTGGTCTAGCCATCACAATTTGGCCCTTGTCAAACTTGCACAAATCCTTACGCTTGCCCATTTTTTCTGCTTCTAACACATCAACTTTGAGGACAAAATGTTCACTTGCTGCTTAATATATCCCACCCACTAACAGGTGCCATGATGAGGAGATAATCAGTGTTATTCACTTCACCTGTCACTGCTCATAATGTTATGCCTGATTAGTGTATTTATAACCAGTTTTTGGTACTAAATCATGAAATACATGCATTGTTACTGTTATTTTAAATGTCATTGAATCTCATCCACTTTACAAATAGCCAGAAAAACATGATACTGTGTTATTTTGTTATTATCTACCACGGATTACATACTGTTTTGTCCGAATCTGATTTTTGTCTTGTCTCAATCATAACAATTATCGTAGGAATATCCTAAAAACAAATTTAAGAACACTCATAAAACTTAAGCTATAACCAAGCTGACATAAATGCTCACTATATATCAGAATACTGTATAGTTACATATTCTCAGCATCATGTGTAGTACATATTTGGGACCCAGGCAAAAGGGTCCAAGTTATTAGATGTTTGTTGTGATTTTTAAACTGTCCTTCATGTATTCAGATGAAAACAAAATCATATAAGCTACTTGATTTTGAGTAGTCTGCAATTATGGAGAACACTTTTCAAAGAGTAAGAGCTACCGTAGTCTATTTCAGGACGCAGTTCTTTTCATGCTGAATCGCAGAATCAGCGTTTAAACCAGATCTTAATCCAACTTAATCAACCTTTTCAAATCCGGTCAAGGCAGAATTCTCTAAAAACAAATACAACTTGGTTTTATTTGACATTAAACATTAGCACAGTGACCTTAGCTTTTATATAAACATCTGAAACAACATTCGGCATAAAAACTCAGACTGTCTGACCTCAATTTTAGAATTTACTCATTATACAGTGTTGATACAGCTATGTGCCAAAGTTTGCTTTTTAAAATGATTTCCAAAGTTTTTCCAACATTTTTTTAATGGGATATAAATTTAGTCTGTAAGGACTTTTGTTTTGGTTTCATGTGGTTTTTCCCGAGTTTTTCAGACATTTGTTTTTGGTTTTTCTTCCACTTTTTGGTTGTGTCTTGTGTCTATGTAAAGATGTTCACATGGACAAATGACATGTTAAGGGAAATCTACAACAAAAAACAAATTGGGTGTATGATGTGATTTGTGTAAACTTTCATGATAATTTCATGTAAATATGTATAACAGTTAGCTAGCTAACAAAAGATTATCTTTTTGTTCTGACCTGTGAATTATAATTTAAGACTAGATTATGGCTGTTAACCATGTGTATGTCAACACAAGATGACCGCCACCCATATCCTGCCATCGTTTGGTGTGTTGTTAGTGTGTGCTGTGTCTGGATGAAGCAATAACAAAGTAAATAGTGGAGGCAGTATAACACCATGTAGCCACTGTGTCCCCATTTGAATAAAAAAAAAAAAAATCAAAAACATTGTCTCCAATCATATATTAAATTGCTAAACTTTACAGTACAACTTGGAAAACGAGATGGGCATGGATGTTATGGCTCTGTTGTGCCTTCTAGTGGATGCTGCTTTTAATGTTTTAGATATACACTATATTGCCAAAAATTTTGGGACACCCCTCCAAATCATTGAATTCAGGTGTTGTTTTTCAGGGTTTGGGCTTGGCCCCTTAGTTCCAGTAAAAGGAACTCTTAATGCTTCAGCATGCCAAGACATTTTGTACAATTCCATGCTCCCATCTTTGTGGGAACAGTTTGGGGATGACCACTGCATGACTGCACACCAGTGCATAAAGCAAAGTCCATAAAGACATGGATGAGTGAGTTTGGTGTGGAGGAACTTCACAGAATCCTGACCTCAACCCCGTAGAACACCTTTGGGATGAATTAGAGCATAGACTGTGAGCCAGACCTTCTCATCCAACATCGGTACATGACCTCACAAATGTGCTTCTAGTGGAATGGTCAAAAATTCCCATAAACCTTGTGGAAAGCCTTCCCAGAAGAGTTGAAGCTGTTATAGCTGCATAGGGCAGGCCAACTCCATATTAAATTCATGTGCATGTAAAGGCAGACGTCCCAGTTTTGGCCTGGCTCGCAGTCTCCGCTGTAATTCATCCCAAAGGTGTGAAGTGTATTTGCACCTTTACAAGGTAATTTTAATGCAGCACAAACATAACTGTGCTAGCAAGATCCCCTTGTGATGTCAGTGTAGTGCACAACTGCTAACTGCTCACAGGGATATATGTAACGAAAATACAGCGCAGATTTGCAACAGAATCACTAAACGTACCACTGACATTTCTGTATAAACATTCAATGAGTTTCAAATTTTGCTTTAACATTTAATTCAAGGCATGGCCTTTTTTTTTATATCGTTTATATAATAGCGCTCGCGTACCCTCTAGTGGAGTTCGGAAGCAGTGACTCTTCGGCTTCGGTTTTCCGAAAATAGCCGAAGTGGATCTCAGGCTCGCCGGAAGATCCGGGTGCTGCTGGTCTTCAACATAAACAGCAATGGCGGAGGCATCATCGGCGGCAGCGTCTACCGCGGCTCCGTTAACAACAACGGGAGGCTGGACGAAACACGTTACCTGCAGGTTAGTTTAAGTTAACGAAGAAGATGTGTAGTTTGTGTTTTAAAATGGCTTCATGATTTTTGGTGTGTGGGTGGCTCGTTTTTTGGTCATTAAAGGACGGCAATGAGTGCGAGTTTCTGCGGTCGAGAAGTAACTGTTAAGGTTAGCTAGATGTGTTTGTTGTGATACTCGGTAGTCAGCGACGCTGCGAGAGTAAACAAGACTTACCACAGTTTGATTCGACAATTAAAACCACTTTCATCGGGTTTTGGACGGAAATGCGCTCGACTAAATTCAGTTTCACTATCAGTTTGAGGGACAGACCTGTATAAAGGGGTATGTTGTGTTATAAACCGGTTTGGTGGTCGTCAGGTCCGTTTTTAAGTGACTGACCCTCGCTAAATTTATTATAGCGTTTAGCAAGGCGCCATTGTTTAGAGTCGGACAGCCAGCTAACACAAATAACAATGGACACAACGTGCTTTAAAAAGAAACATCCGTATATTTGAAGTTCATTGTTACCAGGAAAAAGCTAATGAACCGTATCTTACACATGTATGCTCATAATTCAAGTAATCACTACAATAAGTAGTTTGTTCAAAATGTTTGAACAAAAGCAGGTTCAAATCGGTTAAAAAATAAGGCACAAATAAATGTGAATGTGAAACCAAAAACACTCCGTTGAGCTCATTTAAACCACTTACTTAAACTAGGTTCACATTGTTGTGACACCAAATCAAAATTCTCAGCCTCATTGTGGCCTTTTTTTTGTTTTTAGAAATCACTGTTTTTTACACATCAGACTTGAATCTTCCTTATGTGGTCAAAGATCAGATACATGTCTAATTGGTGGCCTCCAGATGTGAATGAGCGGTCAGATTGAGGTCACCATGCAATGAAACTTGGATCAAGTACATTTTGTCATTCCAACAGACCTACACCGATCAGGCATAACATTATGACTACCTGACTAATATTGTGTTGGTCTCCTTTTTGCTACCAAAACAGCCCTGACCTGTCATGTACTGTGTATTCTGACCTTTTTATCAGAACCAGCATTAACTTCAGCAATTTGAGCAGCAGTAGCTCGTCTGTTGGATCGGACCACACGGACCAGCCTTCGCTCCCCATGTGCATCGGTGAGCCTTGGCCGCCCATTACCCTGTCGCCAGTTAACCACTGTTCCTTCCTTGGACCACTTTTGATAGTGACCACTGCAGACTGGGAACACCCCACAAGAGCTGCAGTTTTGGAGATGCTCTGATCCAGTGGTCTAGCCATCACAATTTGGCCCTTGTCAAACTCGCTCAAATCCTTACGCTTGCCCATTTTTTCCTGCTTCTAACACATCAACTTTGAGGACAAAATGTTCACTTGCTGCCTAATATATCCCACCCACTAACAGGTGCCATGATGAAGTGAATAACACTGATTATCTCCTCACCTGTCACTGCTCATAATGTTATGCCTGATTGTGTATAATGCAGACAGAATGCACAGGAAAACAAGACAATACAATGGCTGTAATTCTAAAAAGCCATGTTTACATTGTGTGCTATTGAATTGGCCTCTTTTTTTTTTTTTTTTTCTCCTTCTCAAAAATCTCACATGAATTAATTTACATATTTGTGTTTTGAGTGACAGTTTTTGAATGTGTACTGATTTAACATGTATAACTGATTTTCATTTCTTGGCTGATTTTGTAGCTTTAACAAACGGCAAAAATGAGAAGATCTGGTAGTGTCGGCCATTTTTAATTAAAATCTCATCGTGTGTGTTCTATGGCGCACATCTGAAATTCATCAATAGATGGACAAAATAGTGTGAAACTGGCAGGACATTGAAGTCCTCACTGAAATGACCTCACTGTCATTAGATCTGTTTTCATATTTATACATTTTCTGGAGGAGCCAAACTCATGCTGATTGATGACCTTAGCAGAATTTAGTGATTTTTTTTTTTCTTCATTGTATCTTCACAGTCTAATCTGACATGGAGAACACAAGTTCTGGCATCGCCTGTTACAGGTTTTGTTGGGATCATCTTGTACAGTGTGACAAGAAATAAAAGATAAATGTAATCACACAGTGTAAAACCAGTTTGTAGCAAAGTGATAAAAGCATGTTTGGTGTGTTGTTGTCTCAGTCAGCATCTCAAACGCAGTGTCTCTTGGTTTCTTTCAAGGTATTTCATGCATGGTCTTTGCAAAGAAGGGGACAACTGTCGATACTCGCATGACCAAAGCAGCAGCAAGCCAGCCATGATCTGTAAGTTCTTTCAGAAAGGATGCTGTGCATTTGGAGACCGGTGCAGGTAAGATAACATTTAGATCATCCAAGTCTTGTGTATTAGTGCTAGATCATGATTGTTGCATTTTTAAATGTATTTTTAGCATGTACTGTTTGTTCCAGGTTTGCATGGTTTACTTTGTCAGAGTGACACAAACAAGTCACAGAAGCAAGTGTAAACAAATGTGTTGCAGTTTCCTGTTGCTTTCTTTGGAGTAGTTGGGTGTATACTTCTGAGCTGTACACAGTTTTTAGTCTTGGTGTGTATTTTGAGGATAAGTGTCATGTCAGTGATCCTAGGAAGCTGTTTTAGCAAGACCTTTCAATGTGGTGTTCATGAAGAATAGCTCAGGGGTTGGTGACATATATTTTAAATTTATAAATGGTGGAAATCACAACTCACTTTTGCCAATTGGTCTAGTTCCTCTAGTTTAATTCAAATGGCCTGTTAATAACTTGGACTTAGTGTGGTCTGTTGAGGGAAGAAAGTGCTCTATGGAGCCAATAAATAACACAATATTATTATATGCATTCAAATATAATTAGAATGACTTCAAATAGGTGCTGAGTGGGGCTTCTGAAATTTATTTTATGGATAAACTGATCCTCAGATGCATTAAGTATGAGATTATGTTGCTCCTTTAGTCTACTCTGGAAGAAGCTGCTGCATTATGTAGCAAGTCTCGGTTACTTGTTTTGTGTGTGTGATTTTGTTTTGGGTGACTTTTTAAGCCAAGATCATGGCTTATATCTTGGAATGTTCAGTCATTTTGGCCTTGGTTGTCGAGAGCGTGGTTCTTAGATACAATGTACGCAGACTGTTTATTGTTTAAAAGCGCCTCAACCTTTGTGAAGAGGATGGAGCTCTCATTGACTAGAGATGTGTCCTATCTGATGACTGTAATGTACCGCAAATTCATTTTGAGACCAAATGGATTTTGTCACACAGCCGCGTTGAACCTGATAGCTGGAGTGTGAGAATAAACGGTTGTGTTTGAGTCGTATCTGCTTGTGGTCAAGTGCATCCCCATAGTAACTGCTGCAGAAAGGGAATGCCTTTGTGTGTGTCGGCCTGCTCGGTGACAGCGTCATGCGACGTTGACCCATTCTCTTTCTCGCTTATGCGCCTGCTCACTCCTCCTCCTCCTCCTCCTCCTTTTCCTCCTTGAGGTCTTGGAGTTTGTTTTGGCTCTGTGCAGATAGTAGTGTCTGGATGTATGTGACAGGGCTTTGTTGTCATGGTAGGTAGACAGGCATTTCTCCACCAGGCTGTGTGTGATGCACATGTAGTGGGACAGAGTCCTCTAGCTTTCATTAAAGGCCCATTAAAAAACCTTGCATGCATTACTTCATTATGGATGAAGTCTCCTTTTATATTGTCTCTTGTTTCGTCCACCCCCCCCCCCCCCCCCCCACCTTCTATACCCAGGGTGCCAGACAGAGCAGAGCATACTGCAGTCTGCATCACAATTACATAACCCTGATGTGTTAACGCATCCATTCTGTCTCCTTGTTCACGTTCCCCTCCCCTCTCTTCAGCCCACAGTTCAACACCAGCCTGATGCAGTAGCTTTTAACACCGGCATGTCTTTTTTTTTTTTTGTTTTTGTTTGGTTTTTTTTTACACTCCTTTATCACCATCAGTTAGTGTTTTCATAAAAATTCAAAGGAAATGTTTTGCTATAATAGGAAGCATCATGTGCTTGTGTTTTGTTGGTTAGGCCAGTGGTGGGTGGTGTTGTACACTTGCACATTTCATGTCAGTGCCTCTTAGCATACATTGACTTGATTGTTTCATGAGCATGAAACACCAACCCCACCCCCCTCTAGTTAGTTGTGTGACCAGCTTTCTAGGGATGCATTTATTTTAACTGAGTATGAGCATGTTAATGATGCTCGTCAATACCGATAGGCTGCTTAGGCTTTTGTTTTATTGTCCTCATTGTCTCAGGATCTCGCTTTGTCAGTTCAGTGGAGCCTATTGGTCAAGAACAATATTCCGCTCTTATTTTCCCCCACCCTGCATTGTTATACTCGCCCCCCACCTGCCTATCCATAGTTTGCTGCTAGCAATGAACTCCTGAGTTTTGAGGAGATGTTTTAAGATCTTTTATCAGGTCAGTTGTTTTGTGTAAAGATGTTATTTGTAGTATCTCCTTTTTCTAATTATTAATTGTAAAATGCATTCAGATGTGTCGATTGGGGTTTTCTGTTTATTAGCATGACACTGTAGACTATGGTTTGGATCTCAGTCATGTTGAATCATATGTAGATTGTATTTTTAGGGGTAAACAAGCATGGTATCAGACCTATACATGACCCCTGCATAGCCATCACTGCACCCTGACAGAAATGGCAACCACTGAAATGGCATTAAAGGCATTACTAGAGATGATCCCTTTTGCACAATTCTGTCTAACCTCTGCATTGAAAGTAGTGTTTCATATCCAATAGATTTTTTTATCATAGACTTTCTTCCTACTGTAGGGTTGACTAGTTATCATTTATTATATTCCAATGCAAGCTTGTTAGAACATCTTTTCCTCCAGCTTTTGTGCTGCTAAATTCAAACTTATAGCACTTCTGCACTAAACAGTACAGATCAACACTGCTCCACAGCAATTTAAATGCAAACTCAAGGCCATCTGTATCGTATAACATTTACATGTACAAGCAGGAGAAGCTTCTCTGGAGGTGAATGTGTGGTCATGTGATGGACACAAGTACTGAAATACTGCTTGTTTATAAAACCATTAATTGCAAACCACCACATTTGATGTTAACTGGTAAGCATGGGAGACAGCAGATGTGTTTTAAAATGGAGACATGGACACCCAAACACACGCGAAACAATATTTTAATCTTTAGTGAGATTAGATGATGGGGAAGAAGGAAAAAAGTGCACACACATCAAATATTTGCATCCAAGTCTTTACATTATGCATGAGGGCACTATGGAGCTAAAGAAAGTGTATGGGAAGCCATGTTGGTTTAACAAACAAGAATGGCAGGTTTTGCTTAAATCATGTGGAAGATATGCTAATTGGCAATAAGGAAATTTTCCTGTGGGTGAAAAAAGATGCATAGCTGAAGCATAGTGTGTGGGGTTTTTTTTTCTCCTGATAAACTTTGAAAATTAGTAATCACTGAAGATTTTTCTGCTTAAGACCTGACTTCAGGCAGAAATGTTAAATCAGGACCAGTCAGTCTTCTGCACTTAGCTCCACTTGTATGTCCCAGATTGGCTCACTTGGTACCGGGAAAGAACAGATAAAGTTCAGTTCTTATGGCTGGCATGTTAACATGGAAAACTCTGGGTAGTTTCCTGGGACATGAAGCACTTTAAAACCATGTTGTTTTTTAACCAAACAAAACAATGAACCCCCAATTGTTAAACAACTGTTTTACCCGATTTAGTCATTAGAACAATAGGCATGGTTCAGAAGCCTATTCACTGACACTTTAAGGACACGCAGTTTGGAATGTAGCTGAATTTAATTTATTCTAATCTAATCTTGGTCATCTTTCACAGTGAGGTCGAAAATGATTTATTGTTGCTCTTGAATTTTAGTCCACCCATATCATTCAGTAGCTATGAAGTTTGACCTCTTGAGACATTAAAAGACGAAACATCACAAGATCAGCTTGATGTAAACATGGAATCCACCAGTCATTAAATGCCTCTATGGTTGCGGTGTGCTGAGTATGATTAGCTGTGTTTAAATAAACTGCTTCCTATAGTATGAAACAGTCTTATCCTTGAGCAAACAGTAGCACTCTTAGCCTGTTAATGTTGTAGACTGATATCTCTGAAACATAATCTCAAGTCCAAAGATTGTGCCTCTGTTACTTGGCTTTAAAGTCAACAGTATGAATCAAAATATTGATCCAAGGGTACAGTGCATTTCACATTTTAGCGTTTGTGTGTTTAGGATAAAATTATTGTAGCATCTACTGCAGCACTTTAAACCCAATGAATCCAGTTTGCCATTGCAGCTTCCTGTGCCTGTGCCTCATCTCTTGTGAAGTGTTTGTTAGCTTGTTATCTCTGTTTTATATAATTGTTGCCTGAAAAATGAACATAAATGAAGTAATATTAACCTGATAAACGCACAGACCCTCTGATGGTTTATTTGATGGTTATCTGATGGCTGTTTGTGAATATACCAACTTGCATCATTTCATTCACGGGGCTTTCTCTGGAAACGTATAACCCCCCGTGTGTTTGAGTTGTTGCTTTATGTAACTTGTTAAAAATTACACAGTTGCATTGTTCAATCAGTCTGTGGGGGAAAACAAACTGAAGGCTTTTTTGTTCTTCTGTGTTGAAGCATTTGATGCAGGGTAGGGGTTTATGAGTAAGCGATTACACAGGGGCATTCCGTGTCTTGGTTGTTTTATAGGCAGAGTTGCCTGGTATGTGGTGCTATAATAAGCACACAATATCCAGAAGGTGCTGCTATAGAGAGAGGCTCATGCAGCGAGAAGGGTCTAGCTGCATATATTATATATTTCCTGTTTTACATTGGATAAAGTGGCCAAGCTATTTTATTTATTTATTTTAGTTTGTGTTTGTAATCTAAGATCTGAACTTGGAAGTGATTGGGGCTCTTAACATTCTCCTTTAATATGCAATCTTCATGCATTTTCTGTAGAGCAAATCTGAAAAATCGTTTTCTGTCTGGTCAACTTTAATATCTAATAAGTAAGTAGTAGTAATCCTCAGCATATCGCATGCAGTACTCTCCTCTTAAACTTTGCATAAGACTATTACATTTTTTATTTTCTTGTCCTGAACTGTTTAAATGTACACTTAAATTGACTGTCTTTCTGTAAATGTGTAGTTTATGTATCCCATATTTGTGTGAACAGAGGCATCTGCTGTAACTGCCATGTGCTTGGCTGAGATATTTGAACAGCCATGTTATTATGGCCATAACCATTACTTTATTTGTTATGATGAGTGGCTATGTAGAAAATGTCCCCCCCCTTACGGTAACGTGTAACATCAGTACACACTCCTGAGCCAGTCATTCCAGACATGAATCATCTACATATAGTGTACATGGTGATTTCTGTTTACACTAATCAACAATGTAAGCTGTGCTTGCTGAGGCAGGTATGGCATGTCCCCTGGCAAAGAAGGATGCCATGCAATTATGAGGATGTTTTGTGTTGCCTTCTCACAGCTCCAGGGTCCCAGGTTTGATCCTTTATATGCTCTGAATCCACTGTAGCCCTGACCAGATTTCCTGAAAATGTATGAATAGTTTTTCTTTATCATTAGTTGTGCAATGAATAAAGCTATTGCTGTTGCATACTTGAAATGGTGTCTTTGTCGTCTTCGCTGTCTTCTTCTACCAGAAAATTCATGTCTGATAGACTGTTTAATGTAAACCCTTCACAAACACTTGTTTCTGTTACATCATTTTAACCCTGTGTTCTGTGTCATATTTCATGGACATGCAAACTATTGACTGATTTTGTTTACTTTTGTTATAGGTATGAACACACCAAACCAGCCAAGCAAGAGGAGCACCCTGGCCCCGTGCCGCTTCCCGCTGCCCCCCTCACCCTTACTGGTGACTCTGTTTCCATGCCCAGTGGGCCAACTGGCATGTTCAAAGCCCCTAGGCCTCACGTCTCAGAGGGAGTGGACTGGGTCAATGCTGCAGAGTTCGTGCCAGGCCAGCCCTACTGTGGAAGGGGTAAGTGTATAATTTTTGGTGATATTTTCCACTATATTTAATTTAGTGGACTTTGGGTGGAATATATGTAATTCTTGCAGAGACAGCAGTCACATGGTTTCGACTAAGAAAATTATGTAATTTTGGGGACGACAAACAAACTGATATTGTGCTGAGGCTTCAGACTTAATGTCGAGCTCATGGCAGCTGGGTGAACTGCAGATAAACGCACTATGTAACAGTGTGATTGCAGCATTCAAACAAAACTGCAAAGAACTGACAAGCATGTAAGCTTATGAAAATGGTTTTGGGTTCTATTCTACTGGATTTTTTTCATTATGAATACAGAGATCTATACTTTGCATGCATTGTTTCCCCTTGTACTCACAGTGCTTAGTAATGGTTTGTAAATTTGCTTTGTCTACTCTAGTGAGGAATAAGTGTTATGAGGCTTTGAGAATGACCATTACATCAAAGAAGTTGATAACAAAAAAGTATCTCACATAAATGCTGTATTTCTCTAAGTTCTCTTTCCAGGAAATTCTGAAAATTAGACACAAGTTTGATTCACTTGGACAAATAATGCACATGAAGATCCTCAAAGTATAGAGGAAAAAAAAGCATTTGTCATTGAAAGTAGCTGACACAAAGTATATAGTTCTGGGTCATCTCCATGTGGTTCAGTGAAAGTGTCTGGATACATGTAATGGACTTGCTTTCACTTTGCTTCCTCTTGTAATATCAACTAGATATTATAATGTTATATACAAGATCAAATTAGCTAACTATTGTAATTCTAACAGAATATGGTTTAGTAAATGTTTATTAAGGTCAAGATTAATTGCTCGGAATACCAAGTGTTGGTGTAGTAGCAGTTCTCATACAGCTCTTCGTTTGCTTTCTTCACTACTTTCCACTAATAAGCTCCCCAGTGTATGTAAGTTAGTAACTCTAATACATCGCACACCCTTCTGTGTCAGTTGCTGTAAGCTATAGGCTTTCTTATTCACCATAGAAGCCAATGCTTTGCCTCAGAAGCTGAAATGCTTAAGTAAATGTCAGATGTTTCTTCTGAATACATTCCTGCATTTCCTGTCCCATATATGGCTCACTAGTTTTGTTTCACACACTGCATGATTTGCCCTGATGGACTGGTCAATTAAAGAAGCCTGGCTGCTGGATGTGTGTCCCTTACATACACACTGCTAGTTATTGTGTTTTCATTGAGCATTGAATAGATTATGGTCTTTAGTATTTAAGCTAGTCTAGGTAAAAAAATGTTGCATTTTAAGGTTCAGACTTAAGTGATTGAATTATCTTTTTATTCTTTAATCTGATTGGCCAAGAGTCGTTTATGAATTCCCTATACCAGCCGCTCCAACTGTGCTCTGTCTGCAAGGTGTATCGCAGGTTTATGTTAATGTGCTCATTCTTATGTGCCATCATGTCTGTAGTGTCAGTTGCACAGTAATGGGTGATGGCAGTTTTCAGACACAGGAAAGGTTTCAGGATTGAGAACTTTGCACATTGCAATTTCTCGGTAACATATCTGCAGCCATTTTTTCAGGGCACTGGGAGTTGTTAAAGCTTTAAAGAGAGCTCTAAGGTGATTAAAAAAAAGTATGGTGCGTCAGCAATTTGATGTGGTATAAGAAGAATAAATCTTTGAGATGTGTGTTGTAAAGTGGGGTAGCAGTAACACTGCTTCATGTCAGGCTGCATCACACCATCCTATTATATATCAACACCATACAATGGTGTCTTATTGAATTCTACTATATTATACAACATTTCATAAAGTGAGTGTGTAATTGATTGTGTTTATGCTGCAGCAGACCCATTCTCTGTATATGACACTTGAAATTTTGAGTAGCTGGATATAAATAGTTACATTTTTCAAAATGTCCACTACTGTTTTTGGATTCTCCCACACTGATTGTTGGAATTAAATCTTGATGGCATAGCACAATGTGAAAAAGAAACTGCCCTTATGTCCCCCCCAACCCTTAATTTGAACTTCCTTCTCTTTTCCCTGCACTCTTAACAGATCCTGTGATTGTGGATAGTCCAGGGCCTCTCATCGAGGAAGAGTATGAAAAGGAACAAACCAACAAGGAGCTGAAGAAGCAGCTGTGCCCATATGCGGCTGTTGGTGAGTGCCGCTACGGCCTCAACTGTGCCTATCTGCATGGTGACGTGTGCGACATGTGCGGACTGCAGGCACTCCATCCGTCAGACACTGCTCAGCGTTCTCAGCACATCAGAGTGAGTGCCGTTTTTAAAATGCATGGGATTTTTAATCAATATCTATTATTATAACTGTTTTCCACCTGATTTCATGTGAAACAATGCACTTATGTTTCAAATTTGATGTGGTTCACACTGATGCGAAGTACCTCAGAGTTGTAACTATAGCAATCTCTTTGTTCCAGCTGAACAAATACTCATTAGTAGGTACATCTGACAGATGAACTTTTCAGAAACAAGAAGGCACATATGTGAAAAGCCGGAACAATAAATTTTGGCACAAAGCTGTCATTACGCCCCTTCTAGCACATAATACAGTCTGCTTGCTTTTAAACATGTTGAAAGACAATAAGGATCCTAGCAAGATTTGACGAATATCTCTTATGTGCAACATTTAAGACAGAGAACATCACAGTGTATAACCCAAATATTTGCCAACAACTTGGACTTTTTGTCTAGAGCAAAGGTACAATGTTCCACTTGATTTGTATCTTGTTTATGCTTTGGTCTGTATTAATCACTTAAAAAGCTAGCTATTACATTATATACCAGTTTTAGCCTCGTCAGTTTGGGTTTCAGGTAACATTGAACTAGGCAACACAGTGGAGCTTTTACTTGCCTGTGGGGCTAGCTAATAGGTTTTTGATTTGTAAGCAGTGCCACTAATTAATATTATTCAGTTTGAAGAGTGTGCTGTGCTGTTGTGCATGACAGGCGTGCATTGAGGCCCATGAGAAGGACATGGAAATCTCGTTTGCCATCCAGCGCAGTAAGGACATGATGTGTGGTGTGTGCATGGAGGTGGTATTCGACAAGGCCAATCCCAGCGAGCGTCGCTTCGGCATCCTCTCCAACTGCAACCACTGCTACTGCCTCAAATGCATCCGCAAGTGGAGGAGTGCCAAGCAGTTTGAGAGCAAGATCATAAAGTATGTTTCAAAGTGAAGAGTACAGTTTGTCCTGATGCATTTTATTGCTGTGTAATTGATATCGTATTGCTCTGCACTTGCTTATTTGTTCTCAACTATATTCCTGTTTCAGGTCCTGCCCAGAGTGTCGAATCACGTCCAACTTTGTTATCCCGAGCGAGTACTGGGTGGAGGACAAGGAGGAAAAGCAGAATCTCATTCAGAAATACAAGGATGGCATGGGGTACAGAGTTCATTAAGTTTTTTATAATGGAAACCAAATAACAGCTATAACCAAATGCAACTACACTTTCATTGACTTGGTGAAATTCTTTTTATTTATTTATTTATTTTTTATTATTTTGGATTTCTGGACATCCTCAGGAGTAAGCCCTGTAGGTATTTCGATGAGGGCCGTGGAACGTGTCCATTTGGAACCAATTGCTTTTACAAGCACGCCTTCCCTGATGGACGCCTCGAGGAACCTCAGCCTCAGTCCCAAAACCAGCAAAGGCAGAATGGCTCCAATGCAAGGAACAGGGTAAGACCTTTGGAGCAACATAAAAAAAAAAAAAAATAATAATCACAAATGGGATTCTTTGCACAATTAAGGCTTCTTAGATTTTATTGGCTGTTTGTCTTTTTAGAGTGCGAGTGCTTTATATAAAAATTGAGAGTTTTTATGAAAACTAGAGATGTTCGAGAACAGAAACTAGTGTCTTGCTTGTATGTCTTGTTTACAGTGGTCTTGGCAAGAATTCAGTTATACAATTTTAAAGGCTGGTTAATGCCACAAATAGAAAAAGGAAATAACCAATAGTTCATCTAAAATATACGAACATGTTGACTGTCTGCAACAACTTTTTTTGCCCTTAATTTCATTTGTAATGAATTTTTAAATGAAGACACCCAAATTTGATAAACGATTCTCAAAACGGTCTTTATCAGCCTCTCTTTATAGCCTACAGACTATGCAAAGTTTCAAATGTACCATTCATCCATTACCAGAGTGCAAATGTCCAATACTTCGGTCATCCCTATATTATTGTAGTTGCAGTAATTCTATTTGATTTAATGTTATTCAGAACTGACTAGCTATAATGTCTGAATGCCCCACCTTTTTCTTTATTTCTTCCAATTTTAAAGGATTATAACCTTACAATGGGGAATTATTTATCACTTTTCAATCCATGTCGGTGTCTCTTACCACTGGTGACCTCTGAACGCAAGCTGCATTGTTTCTCTTTACCTGACTTGTCTGTCTGCATGTACATCAGTAAGGAAATTATCATTGTTGGATTCACTGTGTATCTGTTCCGAGGACGTTAACACTCGTTTCTGTTTTGGTGCAGTGACAGTTCAGGTGCATTGGGGATATTTTAATAGTTGATGTCTGTCTATAATAAAACTATGTATGGATTCACTTTCATAATATTTCATGAAGCACTGTACTGTAGCACATCTTATTTATTTCCTGCTCTTCTCTATTTCCACATGGTTTGTTAAGAATAAAACATCTGCCAGGGAATAGGAACACGTCATGAAATGTTGAACAGCTTTATAAAGGGAAAAACATAGTAAAATAGTCCGACTAACCTCCAAACACATTATCTAATGTTTTCACGCACTGTTTCGCAGGGCTCGAGGCGCACACCACTCTGGGATCTGTTTGAGCGGGAAAGCAGCGACTCCTTGGACAACGATGACGAGGAGATGGTAACGTTCGAACTGAGTGAGATGCTCCTTATGCTTCTGGCGGCAGGAACCGAAGACGATGTCACCGACTCTGAAGATGAGTGGGACTTATTTCACGAGGAGCTGGACGATTACTATGAGCTCTACTTATAGCACCCCCGTCATTACTCCAATCTTTCCCTCTCTTCCTCACTAATCTTTCTTGCCACCATCAATTACTCCTCACTTACCCTCTCCCTTTTTACTAGAAGCTAGAATGTGTGAGTGAACAGTAGCTTATATTTCTCCCTGTGTTGTGGCAGTGCCTTTCAGCAGGCCGTTAAACTTATAAATTCAGTTCAAAGTAAAATGAATTATTCTATATATATATATCTATATATATATATCTATATAAAAAATCGGATTTAAAAAAAAAAAAAAAAGGAAGAACAGGTCTGGCACCCGTGCTAAAGCCTTTCTGGAAAACCTATTCAATTCTGTTAGTGTTTGTGTGTACATTATGTACTAAAGGAAAAATTACAAAAAGACACTAAGTTATATGTGTGAAAATTGGAATGATATTGCTATTAAATCTTAATGGTTTTATTCTGAAGTCTAGGTTCGACTTAACTACCCAGGTATAGTCCTGATTAAATGGGACTCGGCATACAGCAACTTTATAAAACTTTACTGTAACTGGTGGTGGCTGTGATGCTTTTCTGGAATATTCTCTCCTCATGCACTGATTCTTGGGGTGGTGGTGAGCTTCCTTGATGTCAAATGCACACATGCACTCTTAACATTTATAAATA
Source organism: Hemibagrus guttatus (assembly GCA_033459395.1). Lineage (NCBI taxonomy): Eukaryota > Metazoa > Chordata > Actinopteri > Siluriformes > Bagridae > Hemibagrus > Hemibagrus guttatus. The sequence goes on from JAUCMX010000018.1 coordinate 9,904,221, forward strand.
CAACTCGTCACTGAACATTCTCTCTCTCTCTCTCTCTCTCTCTCTCTCTCTCTCTCTCTCTCTCTCTCTCTCTCTCTCATATATTACTTCTCCAGTTCTCTTTAATTGGCCCAGTTGGGTCAGTTTTTAACCTACCTGAAGTGTACAGGTTATAACCACCTGTGGTATCTAAATACAGTCTCTCCTAAGAACTGAGTGTAGCGATACTTTTGTGAAATTGGACTCCCGAAAGCAGACTTAAATGCATTCAAATACGAAGCTGAGTGTTTCATCACTTTAACTGTTTAGTAATTGTAGGTTTTTGTTTTGCTTCAGTATTGCATATTAAGCTCGGCTGTCAGTAGCCAATCCACAAACACCCAGTTGTTGTTCGGTTCTTGTTGAACTTAATTAAAATTGCATATGTTTATACTGATGTGCTTGTTTTCTATGGTCCAGAACCATCCAACATAACTTGAAAATTAAAGTTTATTATCACAGTGATGTCTGTCTTGCCTTGTCTTCCTGTTGTCGTATTTGGATGTATAGAGTCATGTGCATTCACAGATTTAGGGCTGCAATGTCATTACACAGAACAAAATTACTTTGCAATGCTTTAGTTGTGCTCTAGTTTGTTCTCTGCAATAGTGTTTTTTTTTTTTGCAATAATGAAACCTGCAGATTTACTGTAACTTGATTAATTTCCTATAATGGAACATCCTTAGTGTTTTTTTTTTTCCATCTTGTAGCACTGTAGCATCAGATTTCTTTTAAACCATTTAAAGTTTCTTAGTTGTATTTCATTTTTTATATATATCTCTATCATATTGTGAGGAGGCATTGGTGGCTCAGTGGTAGGTTTCTCGCCTATCATGCGAAAGGCCCGTGTTCGATTCCAGCCAATGCCTCAACCCCAGCCACTGGATGCAGTGCCGGTCCCAAGCCCGGAAAAAATGGGAGGGTTGCGGCAGGAAGGGCATCCGGCGTAAAACCTGTGCCAAGTTGTTGTGCGGACCAGACCAATCGGTCCGCTGTGGCGACCCCGAACAGGGAGCAGCCGAAAGCAACTTATCTCTATCATATTGTGAAATGGTCACAAAACCAATTAGTTCCTGTTATCACATGCCTTATAGCAGCTACAAACAACCTTTCCCTTCGCAGCTTCTGTTTCTTTCTCTTTAAGTAATGACAAATGAGAATGTATTCGACAGAGTGCCTTGAAGTGTTAGTGCTGCTGTTGTATAAAACTGTTCAAAGAAATTCTGATCAACAAAACATTGTGTGGTAAGTTTTAAAATCATCAGAATCAAAATTGGGCAAATCGTATATGTTAGATTATTGATAGTGGTGAGGGAGAAGTGTATTGCTTTCCAAATGGTTGCTTTTTAATGGTAATAGAAATGAAGGATCAGGCATAACATTATGAGCACTAAGAGGTGAAGTGAATAACACTATCTCTTCGTCATGGGTGGCCAAGGTTCATTGATTCATGTGGGGAGTGAAGGCTGGCCCGTATGGTCCGATCCAACAGATGAGCTATTGTTGCTCAAATTTCTGAAGAAGTTAATGCTGGTTCTGATAGAAAGGTGTTAGAATACACAGTGCATGATGGGTCAGGGCTGTTTTGGCAGCAAAAGGGGGACCAACACAATATTAGGCAGGTGGTCATAATGTTATGCCTATTTGGTGTATATGCCCTCCTTTCCTTCATATCATCTAAACACCTTTTGGATCTTCTCTAATATTCATTTACACCCTAAATTCTCAGACAGCTCTTATAAGTCTTGCCAATTACATGGTTTACCTGCTTTGCTCATTCTTCCTGTGAACAAGAAGGCATGGTGCATCTGTTTTCTGTGTTTTTTCCAGCTGTATGTCTTGGACTATCAACAACTGGGAATTTATTTAATTGACTTGATTGTAGCTAAATTTTTAAGAAGCAAGTAAAATAAGATTATGGAGGGATGGAGACTTGAATTCAGAATAATTTGACACCATTTTTAACAGCTGGGTTTAATAGGTGTGTACAGGAGTAGCCGAGGGGACATCTTTAGGTTGGGGCAATTGCTTTCCTTCACGTGTATTTTATACGTGAGCATTGTGCATCAGTGTGCACTGTGGTCGGTGCTGTGCTTTTCACATAGATTTTTTTTTCCCACTTCTGATATTCCAGTTGCTGTAACGCTGAGTATGGTGAGAGCACGGAAAACGCTGTAATGTGAGCACAGGACTAGAAAACACTGGCATGTCTATCGAAGTGCGTGCACGATCCGTTCCAACCCGCTCCATAACGGGATTTCTGCGCCTTTCTGAGCGTCCGTGACTGCGCAGGGCCGGAGACGGGACACAGGCGAGGAGGCAGGACGGGCAGGAATACGATGATCGCGGACATTCGGAAAGCCAACTCCGTGGCCAGCTGTGTTCGAGCCGAAGCGGCGATCTACCCAGACTCCCCGGTGTCCTCGGCACCGGAGAACGGCCAGCTTCTCCTCCGCAGCGGCGCGTGCACGAGGGGCACGGGCACGAGCGCGGACCGAGGCAGCACGGACAGCGCCTCCGCGGCGGCTCGCGCCATGACCTCCGGTTGCGAATTCCCGCCGTCCGCGCCGCCCTTCGTCCCGCGCTCCGCCAAGAACCTCTTCTACAAGGTGCTGTGTTTCGCCTTGCTCGTGCTGCAGGGCGGCATCCTGGACTTCTACCTCATAGCGTTCACCGACCTGTACTGGTGCTCATGGATCGCCACGGACCTGGTGGTGGTCTCTGGCTGGGCCATCTTCTTCGTCCGCAACGCTCGGAGCAAGCGCGAGCGGGCGTGCGGCTTCCGGCAGAAGAGCTCGTTGTTCGGTTGTCACCTCGGGGAGTTCGCCTTCGCACACCTCGCCTGGCTCGTCTACGTGATCGCGTGCGCGCCGAAGGTGGCGCTCGTGCTGCAAACGTCGATCCTGGAGCTCGTGGCGCGCGAGGTGCCGTTGGGCGCAGCCGGCTTCGAGGCCACCGCGCTGCTCGCGGCGCCGCTGCTCTTCTGCCTCATCAACTCTCTGGTGGAGGATCCGCACGGCGCGCCGCGCTACCACTCGCACAGCTGCTTCGTCAACACGTGCGTAGACGTGCTGGACAGCTTCACGCTCGTAGACTTGCTGCTTGTGCGAAACGAGATCCCGAACAACGCGTACCTGAAGTACGGGGTGATGGCGGCGTACTTCGTGGTGCTGGTGGTTCCGGTGCTCTGGCTCTACGAGCTCTCCGCCGCCTCGCGGATGCGCTGCCGGTGGATGTGCGCGCGTTTCCTGAGCGGCGTGCTGCTCGACGCGCCTCTGCTCGCCGTCAGATGCTTGCTCGTGTTCCTTTACGACATGCCCGTGTCACTCTTTATGTTCAAGAACGTCTTTTTCTTGGCGTGTAAGTGCCTGGAGCTGGTGGAGCAGTGCGCCAGCCTGAGGAGTGTGCGCAGACTGGCGCGGGGAGGAGATCCGGCCCAGTTCTCCCACTGCGTCTCGGAGAACGACATGTGCCCGCGCGGCTACGTGAACACGCTGGCGGTTAACACTCAGCCCTAGATGCTGCTGCTGCTGCTGCTGCTGCTGCTGCTGCTGCTGCGGAACATAGACTGGGACGCGTATTTACAGTATATTCCCAAGAACTCACCATATAACCAGCCTTATGAAACGCCGTCGCAAGACCAACGTCCTCAACAGGTGCTACAACCAAACAAATCGACGTGCCAGTGAAAAAGGCAGGATCTCAAATGGCCGCTTCTCCCTATGTGGTACAAGTGTTTACGTAGGGTATGAAATAATGGCTTTTACACATCCTAATGCGACATATACATGCACATCACGGTCTGTCTGCAGGTCACAGGAGGCGTGTGTTACTGGAATGGGAGCACCTGTGAGTGGGCGTGGCTTTAAGCCAGGAATTTTGGCATTGACGTTGTTAGCCAGTAATCTAACCTGACAGGATTTCTAAATCAAGACCTTAAATCAGTTTCAGGTAAATCTCCACCCTGAAACAACAACAATAACTAATAATAATAATAATAATAATAATAATAATAAATCTAAAATATTTTTGTTGAAATATTTCTGACGTGCAATCTCAAACAAAAATGATCACTCATTGGTTTTGCTGGACTCAAAACTCCAGAATGCTATACTGCTTCACGTTGGATAATGCCTGAGACTCAGCAATCTATGAGATGACAAATCTTTTGCAATATTACAAAAATTCGATAGTTCAGGGTGGATTTGTCCTGTAATTACTGACACTTGCCAAATAGTTAACATAAGCTGACCTGACAGGATTCCTTTAGGGGAAATCTGCACTGTAAATATTAATTAGCTAGCTGACAAGCATTACCCTTACCGGAATTTTGAGGGGATTTACTAATATTCATAAATGTAGAACTCGTAGTTTTTACTGCCAACGCTAGCTAGTTGGCTAACAAGTGTACTGGACAGGATTTCTGACTGATGAAATCAGTAAAAATACTCCTTAGTCTTGCAGTGCATGTCTGTGAGCTTATGTATATCTCCAGAGACATGTCCACTGTTCTGAGATTTGCAGACAGATCCTACTCTCTAGCCATGTCACGGAGATGGTTGATATCGGATGTTTGATATTCAGCACAAGAGTCAGCGTAATACATATTTGATGTTTTTTAATGACTTTTTTTTTTACTTTGAATTTCAATATCTTTTGACCCTCACGACATACAATTCTAAAACCAACTCTAAAGGGTGTACAGGATATTATATATTTATATACACCGTCCACTTTAATAATTGAACCCGTACATCTGTTCATTTACACAGCTGTCCCATCAGCCAATCATGTGGAAGCAGCAGCACAATGCATTAAAAACTCAGTTTAAACTCTAGAGAAGGCTGTGTGTGAAAATTTCAGGAGATCAGCAGTTTCTGAAATACTCAAACCAGCTCATCTTGCACTAACCACCAATCCATGGTTAAAGGCACTAAGATCAGAACATTTTCTTCATTCTGATGTTTGTGAATATTAACTGAAGCTCCTGACCTGTATCTGCATGATTTTAAGCATTGTGCTGCTGGTGTAAAGATGTTTCTATTGAAGTGGATGGTGTGTATATACACCGATCAGACATAACATTATGAGCAGTGAGAGGTGAAGTAAATAACACTGATGATCTCCTCATCATGGCACCTGTTAGTGGGTGGGATATATTAGGCAGCAAGTGAACATTTTGTCCTCAAAGTTGATGTGTTAGAAGCAGGAAAAATGGGCAAGCGTAATGATTTGAGCGAATTTGACGAGGGCCAAATTGTGATGGCTAGACCACTGGATCAGAGCATCTCCAAAACTTGTGGGGTGTTCCCGGTCTGCAGTGGTCAGTATCTATCAAAAGTGGTCCAAGGAAGGAACAGTGGTGAACCGGAGACAGGGTCATGGGTGGACCAACACAATATTAGGCAGGTGGTCATAATGTTATGTCTGATCGGTGTATATGTGTAAAAAATTTTAATGTATGACAATAATTGTCAAGTTCCACGTTCAGAGCCTTATTTATTTACTTAAAAAATCTAATGGCAAATAGTATATGGACAATTTGTTGTTTGGTTTCCATTTTACATGCCAAATTAGCAGAACAGTATTTTACAGCAGCTATGTATACTCACCAGAGGCACCAGTTACTTCCTTTAACCTTTATTTTCTTCATAATCCCTCTATACACATTTAATGACAGGTTCTATATAGAACAGAATAGGATAACCATGGTTAATCATGTAAACGAGCGTTTGTTCCATTTTTGTGCTTCAAACAATAATAGGAACTAAATAGAAACATCAGAGTACGCACACCGTTAGACTGGTCTGAGTAATCATTTGAGCCACTCATTTAGATTTGAGGCTTTATAGTCTGGAATAGATTTCTAATCTGGTATAGAAATGAGAACCTAAATTTCAATATTGCTTGCGTATGAAAAGCCATTATAAACTATATATAGTATTAAGTCCAAAGTTGTGCATTGTTGTCATTCTTTATAGCCGGTTTTAACATTGTATGTCACACAATATTGAAAATGTGTATTATTCTATTAGTCCAGAGGGTGTGCATGATTACTGCCATCTAACCTACAATCTTTATACAGTATTCAAGTAAAGACTTTCAAGTAAAGAGATTTCTTCAGCTTATTCGTTATAAAGCACTTTGAAGTTGGTGCCACTGACTTTTTGGTGTGGATATGAAACATCTAATATCAAGCTAATGTCATGTCTTTAGCCAAGTCCAATAGGAAACTATATACTCCTCTTCCCAAGACTTCACCGGTTGTAAACCCTCTCTGGTGTGTGTTCATGATCCCGATGGTCATTAGTGATGCGTGATTCGTGGTGTTTTTGATTTGCACTTGTATTGTGAGGCACTTTAATGAATCTATTGAGAATTTATGAATATCGATAACGGAATGTCACGCGTGTGCTGTTAAAAAGCATAAAACGCACCTATTACCGGCACAACATTACTGACAGGGTAGTAGATTTAAACACTAGCTGCAGGCTAACGCTCATTAACACATTTAGCCACATGTGAAAACTTCCTGTTTTTCATAAGAGTTAAGGCAAAACACTACAGATGAAGAGGGGCACGGTGGCTTAAATTTAACATGTAAATAATACACTCTGGGGGCACGGTGGCTTAGTGGTTAGCACGTTTGCCTCACACCTCCAGGGTTGGGGGTTTGATTCCCGCCTCCGCCTTGTGTGTGTGGAGTTTGCATGTTCTCCCTGTGCCTTGGGGGTTTCCTCCGGGTACTCTGGTTTCCTCCCCCGGTCCAAAGACATGCATGGTAGGTTGATTGGCGTCTCTAAATTGTCCGTTGTGTGTGTGCCCTGTGATGGGTTGGCGCTCCATCCAGGGTGTATCCTGCCTTGATGCCCAATGACGCCTGAGATAGGCACAGGCTCCCCGTGACCCGAGAATAGTTCGGATAAGCGGTAGACTACAGATGAATAGGATCATTTTTGTAAAACAACAAATCTTTGCACGTGGGGCATTTATGCATGCAAATGAGGCAGAATAGAATTAATTATGCAAAATGTTGCATACTAATTATTTTTTTGATAGTTTCAGTATATATTTTTTACATAAATATAACAGTAATTTCTCTGTAAAATCCTTCTAATTCAGGATAGGAAAGAACTTCAAATGAATGAATGCAGGCCATTTAGAAACTGAGATTTTGGGTTGTATATGCAGAAAAATAGATAAAAATTGTTTTAAAAATACATCGTGATTTTTTTTGTGTTTTTGCTGTAGTCATTATGGCCTTTAAGGTTTATAAGGCCTTCATCAAAGTCACATTATCAAGTTTCGGGTAAAGTGGCCATGTACGGATAAAAAATGTGAATTAAACAAATAAGTAATACATTGTAGACATTAATACAAGCATTAACACATTGTAAATTGATTTCTGTGGCCAAAAATCGTCATTTCTACCTGTAGTGTCTTGCCTTAAGAGTTGGTTAAGAGGTTTAAGAGTAAAGAGATTTATAATGTATAAAAAGTGAAATTAAAACTTTCAGAGAACCAATACGACGCCCAAAACACAGGCTGAGTTGGTCAAAATAGTCAAAATCTTTGCCTGCTGTTAAGTATTAGTAGAAAGGAAATAATTCTCAATTACCTCTATTAATGCTTCTTCATAAACAGGGTATTTTATTAAGAAAATAACACAACAGTTATATTATTAGGAGATCTTAAACATTTGATCAATTTAGTTGCGTAAGAAGAAAAGTGGAAAATAACTGAACTGCTGGAAAAGATGACTACCTTTTTAATCTGTTTTGGCGGCTGATAAGATTTGTTAGCAGGGGTGTATCTTTGGATGAACTTTAAAACTACAAACCATGTGTATATTCAGCAAGAAAGTAGGTTGAGCACTGTCTCTGATCCGTGGCAGGAGTCTGTAATAGGATCACATGGTTTAAAAATGGATCTAAGCAATGAATTTAGACATCAAGTCTGTTATCAGTGTCAGAACAATCCACACATTTAGGCTCACAGGTACTTGTAAAAAAAAAACAAATAAAGTGTCGGTAATACGTGCGATGCAATTAGTCATTTATTTTCTATGGTAAAAATATATACCATGTAATAGACATCATTGAACTAATGTGAAGTAGACGTCGTCTCCCAGTCAGACACGTTGTCTGTGGATGTATTTAAACGCACTTGTGAAAAAAGGTGTAAAATGTTAAGTGGTACATTTCGAGTGAAAATGATGCGTTCTTTCTATTCTAAAATGTCCATGGAGGATATGTTATGGCCGGCAGTTGTGAAAGAAATACCACGTTGTGTACAGTATGGGCTTTGGATGATTACTAATACCTTTGGTCATAACCACATACTTAAGATGGTATTCACAAAGTGAGGAAATATGTAGCCCATCTTTAGACCTCATATCCACGAACGAGCGGCCTCGGAGCAGTAGCTGCGTCTCATTAGTCTCCATGCAGCGCTAGGCTACCTCTCAGCACAACAACATGCTGACAACATATTTCATAATGTTCAGTTGATGATGTACCAGAATAGGTCAGAGACAGGAAATATGAGTAGGTCTGATGAAATGGAAAACCCCATGTTTTCTAACTCTTTCCAACCTACTCTAATGCATTGCTTTAAAAACCGGCTTGACTAGTTTACAGGTTCAATTAGAAATTAGATAACAAGCATTTCAATAAGGAAGTGTAGTAGCTGGTATACACAAACGGTGTGGAAACCTTACTTACTCTAAGAGCAGAAAGAATGTTAAAGGAACGTTAAATATGCAGGCCGAAAGTGCATTATTAAAAATGGAATTTTTGTGCCTCACCGTGCAGTGTGAATATGTTTATAATACAAATGTATTCCATGTTTGGATATGTGTATGTCAGCAAAATAATACGCATGTAAAATGTTCATGCTGACTTCTACTTGTGCATACTCCTTCAGATGTGCTACTCTCACAAGTCCCTCTCACAAGAGTCTTTAGGGGTCTTTTTTTGCACTATAAAATTCTGACATTATCTTGTTGGAAAATAAAATGGCAAATCTTTCAACTTCAAATCTTTAAACCTGGAATAAGGGGACAGGACCACAATTTTGTTTGATATGTTTACAGTAAATTCCAGTAAAAAAAAAAAAAGCACACAACAAATACAACCAAAGAATGCAGTTTTATTAATTTACAGTTATTATTAGTGTACTATTATAGTATTCCATTTAAAGCCCCATCTGATGGAGATCCATTAATCTGATTAAACAAACCTACCTGTGAGAAGAGCAAGAAAAACAAAATCATCTTTGTGATATGTATATGTTTTTACATGAAAAGTTGCTTATAGTGCAATGCATGCAATGGTAACCAGTATATTGTAAATTACAGCTTGTAGATTCCCTGTGATGAAAACCCATTTTAACCAAAAAGGTTATGTGCAATATTAAATGTAAATCCTGTTTAAATGAAAATCAGATGTCCATATGTCTGTTAAAAATATCATAAAAAATGTTACATGATTTTTTGTATTATCAAGCTCATGTAAGCTCTGCAAACAACAGGTCACAGGTTAATTGTCACTTGTTATATACATAAAAACACAATAAAAACATTTGCAGAGTATGTTGATTTTCATTGGTTTCCTTTTGATAACTTGAAGACGTATTTGTAATAATAAAAAAAAGAAACTTAGCACTATGCAATAGACTTGGCATCCCATCATGCCCATTGCTCTTGGGATTCTTTTGGCCTCACTTGGACAAATGCAACTTTTTCACACAAAAAAAAGTGTTGTATGTAGAGCGTACTGGAAGTCTCTTTGCATTAGCATACTCTCAACTCTCCATTGTCTCTGTGCAGAATCCAGATGAGATGGGACTGTTTAGGTATAGGGCTTCCTGCAATTTAGCCAGTGCAACAAGAGAAGATGGAGGAGGATCCTCCCTTACCATAGAGTCTCTTGAGCTATATCCTTGATCTGACCATCTAGATTGTCTCCTTCCTGAGGTGTCTTCCACCTGACTCTCATCCATCTCTACAGGCTGTGACGAGTGCATATCCCAAGATGTCTGGAACTGATCATCCACCGAGGGTGGAGGAGCTGTAATATCAACAGATACCAGGGAGACCTGGAGGTTCAGTAGTTTCTTAAGGGTCTCCTCTTCATCAGTTGGAGGGGAGTCCTCGGGAAGTGGCCCTCCATTCACAAATATCTCGTTCCTACTCGATGGTAACGGCTCCCGTAGTACAGGTTCAACTAAAAGGCAGGGGTGGTTCTCTGAATCTGCATGGTACACTGCTGCTTTGTGGATACCAAGTGGGGCTTCCACAGCTGGATGAAGGGAATATACCTGGTATGCTGGCTGGACTTCTTGAACAAAAGAGTCCTCAAATTCCAGGTTAAGATGTGGTATTTCAGTGGACCAGACACTATGAGTCTGGTCCGCATGGTGTACCTCCACCTTACACTCGTGTACAGAGGGTCCATAGTTGAGCACAGGATCACACTTAAGAACCTGTGGGGGACACTCATTAAGAATAGGGCTTATCTCGGTTACCGGAACCTCATCTTCACTGTCTAAGCACTCCTTTTCAAACCAGTCTGGATTCTCCAACTGGTAAGCCTGGAAGGTTTCAATAGCGTCCCTCAAAGCTTTGCCTGATGGGCAGTTGATATAGTCATCAATGCCAATGCCCTTGATTGTGTGCACCTTCCCCTTCTGATATTTTTCCAGATCCAGGATCCGAAAGAAGAGCTCTTCAAAGTGCTTCATTAGCTTGTATTTGACCGCCAAGTCAAACATGGAGGGCACGTCATGTTCCTCACTTATATCCTCAAAATACGCTACCAGATACTTGCCATAAGAGGCGGGCCGCTGCATGTCGGGTGTAATGAGCTGCAGGGCGAGTGTCAGCATGTCCCCCATTGGTGAGCAAACATCCTCACGTAAGAGGACTCGAGGTCCGCCACACATGGCCCCCCACTTGGCCTGCACTCCTCGTGAGCAGAGGACCAGCACTTTGTCAGAAGATTGCTCTATACGACGCTTCTGTAATTCCGTCCATTGCAGGCGGCCCATGGCTCCAATTGACGCCGTGTCCAGGAGGTCCAAGTAAACCTCCGTACCGCACTTGGCCCTCAAGAAGGCACAGAGCTTCAGCACTATATCTGTGTATTTTGGGTGGTCTCTTGAGTAGATGATTAGCACGGAATGCTCAGCATCTGGGAGATCAGTGGAGGGCCAAGGCATGAGTGTTGCTGGACCTGTAATAACATTGATTGGATAATCGTGTCTGTCAGGGATTTTTTAAAAATAGGTAGCATATTTGTAATAAGCAAATTTCTGAAAAGCTTACAGGAGTTATTTGAAAATAAAATGATCCTGCGTTACTTACCCTTCTGTTGCTTCCTGTAGCGCAAACAAATGAAGCAAATGGCACAAAGGCCACAGAATAAGACAAACAACCAAATAAAAACTTTCCACAAATCATTTGGATCTTCAGGTGACTTATGTAGGTCTGTTTAGAGAAAATGAACACAACCATTATAGCCAGGAACATTTAACTTCTTATTCCAGCAATGAGAAAAGATAAGGAAAAAAAAATTGGATGATTTTATTAACTTCATACCTGGACATATATTAAAACTCCTTTTCTTCCGTAAGCAGTCACTTCCACACTTAAAGAAGGGTTGGATCTACATGAAGAAACATTTACAGATAATATGTATACTAACACTTCAGATAAAGTATAAATCTGTATATAATAATTGGCGGTATACAGATTATATGTTGTGTTGCAAAACTACTGAGAAAAGTACCTCCACAGTGAAACTGCAGCATGTTTGTGGCCAAGCTTCAAGGTCAAATGTGACATTTAGGGAGGATCTGTTTTCCTGTGCATAAAAGGTACATTGTAAATTTGGCTAGCGTATCACTTTACGTCTTTCCGCATTCTAACTCATTCCTAGCTCATCCAAAGTACAAGGATTCCAAACTATGTAGTAATAATATGATTTAATTCCTTACCTTAGTGAGATTTTGGGTTTCTTTGTGTAGCTTGCACTTCACATGGACTTTATAATTTTCAGAATGCACATCAGTGTCAAAAGTAATAAAGAGTGTCCTGTTCTGAGGCCCTGACCTCACCATGGAGATGTTGGGATTCCAGTTTTCTCCTGTGACACAAGGAAATTTAGAAATATTACATTTGTAGGCAGTGATGCATGGAAATGATGTGTGACAAAGCAGCAGGATTAAAAATAATGAAGGTACGCATGCTTGCTAGTTTTTGTTTTCTTAAGGCAAATAAAGACAGATGTTCACTCACCGTTTTCAATACAGATTTGAGTCGACTGCATAGCAGGACTTTTACAACCTGTTGTAACAGATACAGATTTATAACAGCATTCTCGAATAAATACGGGACTATATGAGGCTTTTAGCAAGTGTACATTTAGGAGGATGTCGCAAAATACACAAAACAATGCATGTGACAAATGTTTCTGGCAGTAGCAGTAAATTCTCTGGTACTAAAAAAATATAAAATATTTACAATTTAACATATAGACATGCTAGCAAGGTACATTCTCTAGCCAGATCTGAGACACAAAAGGATTTCCTGAAATTTAAAGCTTAAGTGATTTTAGGTCAGTTTGTGGCAAACACCAGTGTCTTTGAACACACCCAGCAGGAAGGTAGCCATAGTGTTTTTGTCAATTGTAGAACGAATCATAGTTTTGTCATGATTTGCTCATTGCTGTACAGTTATGATCACAAGTACACACTTACACAAGTACACAAAAAATACACACAAAAAAAAGTCTGTACTACGCTCTTAAGGAAAGAACAAGAATAAAATTCTTTCCAGACAAGTGAATATCAGCCTCAGTCCTGGTTAAACTTTTAAACATCAACCTGCATTAACTTACCTGAGACTTGGATAGTTTTGTAAATGTTGTAACTGGTGTGATCGATGTTTGGCTTGGGGAGGTTGGAGACTGACACCAAATACGTCTCACCTGGATCAACAACCACTTTGTCCAAAAAAAACGACCACTGCAGGGCAAAATACCACATCAGAGACTAGTAATAATAATAATAATAATAATCATCATCATCATCATCATCAAAGAAAAACAATTAAGGTATAAAGAGTGGTTTTGTGTTGTCTCACCTGTTCACCTAATTCATTTCTCATTGTAGTAATCTTCTTGAGGAACATGTAATGGATGCAGAAATGCTCACCGCTGCCCTGCTTTGTCACTTGAAACTCCGTTCCAGTCAAATGTATAATGCTCCCTGAAAGAAACGGCTCCTTTTACACATGAATAGTTCTACTTCAAAATGCTAGAAGAATGCAAATTAGACTAAGTTGTTGTCTTTCATGGACTATCTTTTTTTTCTTTCTTTTTAACACATTTTAAAAAAACATATTTAATGGCCATCAGATCCTTTCTAGAAAATTCTATTGTCTATAATCGATAGGATATGTACGTATAATTCAAGACATAAATAATTTCTCTTAAAAAAAAAAAAAAGGCTCAGTGCTACAGAAAGTCCATATAGGTCAGCAGCGAACACCAATGTCGCCTACATCAAAACAGCATTGACTTCACATACTAACCATCATCCCTTGCTTTCCATTCTGCCACAATTACAGGCACCAAGTATCCGTTCTCATCCGTCGTGGTGTCTACATGAATCTTTAGATCCACTGGACTGGTTGGAGTGAAATTCTGCGGTTGTAGCCATTCTTTATACATACAGTTATCTGGGAAAACAGATAAATAAATAAACTCAGATTTTGAGCTCAAAATTAAAGTACTGTAAGGGATTATTACTTTTAATGAATTTCTTATAGACAGTTTTGAACGTGTAGAGACATTTTGACATTATATTTATAATAATTAATCAAAACAACAATGTTAATATTAATAATAATAAAAAACACAAGAAGTTCTTTTAGAAGTCCTCATACAGATAATCGTGTGTGCGTGTGTGTGTATTTGTGTGTGTGCGTGCAGAAAACACTCACTTATTTTAATTTCACATGGCACCTTTAAAGAAAAGAAGAAAAGAAAACACAATCATTTATGGAAATGGGATAAATGCGTACTTCCTGTAACAGTAAGACGTTTGGTACATAATGAACAGTATGAATATGACTAATATGTAGTTCACAAAACTTTTGTCTAACAGTTCTTGCCAACTTTATGTCTTTTAAGAAACTTTACTACTTCTCATGATTTAAAGTCCTATAGGATGTCAGGGAGATATAAACAGGAAATAAATGTGGCCACAGGAATACTTTTGTCTTTGTATTAAGTTAAACAAAAAACAACAACAACAACAACAGAAAAACACTTGCTGTTGTTTTATACTCAAAGATTTTACAGCCAACCAAAACTAAAAGACTTATACCTGACATCTTCAAGCTTACTCTACTTTTGTGATAAAGTTTAAAACATCTTTTAGTAAAATATCTAATCGACTCACCATTTGGTTGCAGGTCAGAGAGGACCTGTTGGCGATGCGTAGACATGACACCTCAGATATACAGAGATAAAATAAAGCAGCTGTTATACTCTTCAGAGCCATTGTGCTCTCATACTAGAAGTAAAATCCTTGAATTATTATTTCAAACTGTTTTCAACATCTGTTCTCACGCCGTTTTTTCGTCAAGTTGAACAAAGTGTGGTGTGGAAGTAGGCGAGACAAATCAGCTAAACTTCCTGGAGTTCATGTAAATGTGACTCGTTTACACCTGCCTTTACTGGAAAGACCTGCCTACGTTTTCTAAGAAGAATTGAAAACGGAAGTAGGCTATGTTTTTACCTGCCTTGTTATTGTTTTTATAACTTTTAAAATATTAAACGATTAAAATAAACACTTTAAAAAATAAGTCAGAATCTGAGTATTAGATCAATTGTTGGGACCTTCAGGGCGAAATAGGACCACGTATTTACAGAGTTTACAGGCGGAATGCAGGATGATTCAAAATCGCTCCCTGCTCCCTATATAGGTGCACTTAAAAGGCTAGGCAACACCTGGCCCGAACCCTTTACCAAGTGCACTAGACTTTCAAAATGGAGCTATTTAGAATCCGGCCGCTAGTTACTGCTATTTTTTCTTTGCGTTTTTCGGTTATTAAACCGTCCACAAGATGGCGGCATTTCCCTAAAAGCCGTTACTATTTTTTTTTGAGCGCACTAGCCTCTAAACACTTAGCCCATTTAAAATATGGTAGCATAACTACGAGTTTTAAATCACATTTTTTTTTCTAAATTAAACAATTCACTTAAAAAAGTGAAGTACCTATATGTTATTACAAATACATTTTAAATAAATCTTTAGAATCTCATAATCTCAAAGTCCCTATGCAATTAGCATAGATGCTAGTTAACCACATTTTGCTAATTCTTTGCTTAAAAAACTCAACCGTTTGACCAATTTAAGAGCAAAATGCAACCTGTCAGCAAATGAACCTTGTAAAATGATGCACTATTGCCTAGATAACTTATAAACTAATAAGCGTATATATAATTGCATATTTTCTTAGCGTTGTTTTGAGGAAAGGGAGCACGGTGGCTTAGTGGTTAGCACGTTTGCCTCACACCTCCAGGGTTGGAGGTTCGATTCCCGCCTCTGCCATATGTGTGTGGAGTTTGCATGTTCTCCCCGTGCCTCGGGGGTTTCTTCTGGGTACTCCGGTTTCCTCCCCCGGTCCAAAGACATGCATTGTAGGTTGATTGGCATCTCTAAATTGTCCGTATTGAGTGAATGAGAGAGTGTGTGTGTGTGCCCTGTGATGGGTTGGCACTCCGTCCAGGGTGTATCCTGCCATGACGCCTGAGATAGGCACAGGCTCCCCGTGACCCGAGTGTAGATCGGATAAGCGGTAGACAATGAATGAATGTTTTGAGGAAAGCATGTGCTTTGTTGTTATACAGCTTACATTTTGAAAAGTATCAGAATCAGATTCAGGTTTATTGGCCAAGTATGTTTTGCACACACAAGGAATTTCGTACCGGCTTTTGTTGACCCTCAAAAGTACATAAATAATGACATATGTTTAATTTACAGACAATGCTATACAAATTAAATAAAGACCATAATACACAGAGTATGTGACAGGTATGTATATCAGTGTGAGAGTGCATAGTAGTGCAAATAACAGTAGTGTGCATCACATATAATGACTGTTTGTACAATACACAATATGTGTGAGTAGCTCAAGCAGGAATAGTGTGTGTCACATATAGGGATGAAGTGATGAGTGACTGTCCTTACAGTACAGTGTTTGTAGATGTGAAGTGGAGTGTAAAAAGTTTGTAGAGAGCCTTTTGTTGTTTTTTATGCCAATAAGTAAAAGTAAATGTTTTAAAGGTAAAATCCCTGATTTCCATATTTAATTTTTATTTAAAAAAAAAAAATCCAATTGCATTGATTAATTGTTACCTGTCTCCTAAATGACCCCTAATGCTGTTTGTATACAAGTTGATAGTGGTGCAGTGGGATTTAGCTTTTGTTTCATCTTCCAAGAGAGAGTGTGGGCACTTCCAGCAAATCCTGACCCTTATCATTTGTGTTTGAGTGTTGAAATTTATTCCCTTTATTAAACGCTGTTGTAACTGCAATAGCAAGTCCTCTGGCCTGAGATATGCATAGGAGACAAACACTTACTTTTCATGGTTATATTCAAAACATAATAAACAATCAACACATATTTATTGTGTTTGAATGAAACCCTCAAGGAAAGTATAAAGTAAATGTGTATTTTTACATCCCAGAAATGACTACATTGTAATTCTATAGCCTATTATGCACAAGCAGGGGTTTGTCCATCCACCCTGGGGCTCCTCATTGTCAGTCTACAGGGCTGCAGCTAGATCGATGATATAAAACCATCATCAAATCACATTTCATTCACCAGTCATGCACAGGGTTAATGGCATATTTTATACACAGTGTGCTCAAGTACTCTGTGCAGAGTTGTCTCACTCTCTGCACATCTGCACAAGGATTATGAAAGAAGGCCCAGTGAACTGAAACATTACACAGCACTCAACCATGTAAAAGAACAGTAATAGTCATGGGTTACCTATGTACAGCACACTGAGATCAAACCAAAGACTATGAGGGAGAAATACCACACAGGCCTGATATTAAAACCCTGAGATTAGCCATGTGATCAGGATCAGGGCTACCCACACCTAGCACAGGTGTTCATGCTCATGTTTTTATACACTAGACAATAGAGGGATTGAGGGGTCTGAATGTTGCATCCTCTGTTTAAAGTGAATTGTTTGGACTCAATTCGGACAGGGTGTGGAAAGATTTTTTAAGGATAAAATCAAAGACTTCAGATGTGTCAAATCCAGCTGAAACAGCACCATGTTCTAGTGTTCTTCATGTCACTTGGTGTGAGACTTATGCAACTTTACACTGTTAAAACATCAGCATTAACTAAGTCAGACCGGGTTGCCAGTTAAATATTAGCCTTATAACAAACAAGATGCCTAGGTGATTATTTATCATTAACAACAAGTTAGCATGTAGAGTTGCTTGATGCTTCGCTTGTGTTATTGTCTTTGTGGAGTTTTTCTGCATGCTCTCACTGTGTTTGTGTGGATCTCCTCTGGGTTCTATGGTTTCCTCCCACCTCCCAGAGCATGCTAGTAGGTGGATTAGCAACTCTAAATTGCTCCCTGATGTAAATAAGTGTTGAATATGTGTGTGTGTGTGTGTGTGTGTGTGTGTGTGTGTGTGTGTGTGTGTGTGTGTGTGTGTGTGTGCACGTGCGCGTGTGTGCACGTGCGCGTGTGTGTTTGGCTCCTTGCGAGTGTCCAATTCTAAGTGTCCCACCTGACACCCAGTGTTCACTGTATAGACTCCAGATCCACTGTGGCCATGAGTAGAATAAAACATTTACTGAAAATAAATGAACAAGTTAGTTAACATCACTTTATTCATCACACTCACAACTTTCATTATCAGTATAAATACTATGTAATGTCTAAGGCATGTATTCAACATTTGTATAAGGATTGCATGTTATAGTCAACCAGAATTGCACAATAACACAATTTGCACTACATGCAAATGTTTGCATTTTACCAATATATACATATAACATTCTATATTCATATTCATCATCACTTCATACCTCATCACTGTATCATATACAGATCTAATCACTGTATTCAGATACTACCTTTTCTATATTTTACCTATTCATATTTTGCCATTACACCCTATATATTCTATAATTTTTTTTACTGAATCTTATTTTTATTCTTTTACCTTAGTGTTAATTGGCTCTATTTTTATTTTTAAAATAAATAAAACTGAGATTGAATCTGATTTTTTTAGTAATTTTTAACAGGCTTTTCAAAGATCAGTGATCATTTTACTTCACCTCCAGCTGAAGTTTGATCGCTAAAACAGTGTTGTTTTAGGCTTTGTAAAATAAGTAGCTAAGAAGAACACCTCATCAATGAGCGAATGTGCCTTGATAAAAGACCAAATAGACTGAGAAATCTCCCTGGATCAATTTTTCAGCTATTCGCACATATGTAACACATTTTGTAACTATGTCAGGAAGTGTGTCCGTGTGTGTGCGGAAATAAAAAACCCTACAGTGTGGTTTCTCTTTCTGTCACTAAGACACTCAAAAGCACGCAGCTGCCTTTGTACTGAATTCCTCATATATAAAATATATTCGGTTTGGCAGAGATTTTTCTCATAGACCCAATTTACAGGGTTTATGTAGCAAGACTTTCAGATTAAGACTGCTTTGGGATCTTATCAACTTTTATGACTCAAACAGTAGTGACAGTTAATTATGTTTTTTTTTTTTTGTCTTATTTTTGTGTCTTGTTCCTGGAATAAGAAGATAGGCATCAGAGAGGAATGTTTGCGTGAATTGATCCTGAAGTCAAGGTGAACTAGAAAGTGAACAGCCCATATACCACAGTAAAGAAGTGTAGATTATAGACATGGATTTCTGAAAGCTTTTACATTGCATATGGATTAACCTATTGATTAGGCAGCCACTAATTTTATGAGACTGCACTGGACTAAACACCTGATCTTATTGCTTTAAAATGTTTAAACAATTTGTGTAAGAATAATGTTTTTCAGTGGTCTTTTTGATGAACAGAGTGAGTAATAATTAATGGTATGTGTTTGTGTAGGTGAGGTGGCATATGCCGGTGGGTGGCGAGTGCCATTTTCCCCACTTAGCACCTGCTTCTCAAAATGTCTTCTTTTTTTTTTAAACCAGAGAACTTGTTTAATGGGGGGGTACGGTGGCTTGGTGGTTAGCACGTTTGCCTCACACCTCCAGGGTTGGGGGTTCGATTCCCGCCTCCGCCGTGTGTGTGGAGTTTGCATGTTCTCCCCGTGCCTCGAGGGTTTCCTCCGGGTACTCCGGTTTCCTCCCGCAGTCCAAAGACATGCATTGTAGGTTGATTGGCATCTCTAAATTGTCCGTAGTGTGTGATTGCGTGAGTGAATGTGAGTGTGTGTGTGCCCTGCGATGGGTTGGCACTCCGTCCAGGGTGTATCCTGCCTTGATGCCCAATGACGCCTGAGATAGGCACATGCTCCCCATGACCCGAGTGTAGATCGGATAAGCGGTAGACAATGAATGAATGAACTTGTTTAATGTCTGTAGGTGTTTCCTTGCTTTATTTCAGCATTCCTGATTTTTAATGAATGAATACAGACATTTAAGACAAATGAATGATCTGACTTTATAACGAAGAAAATAACTTATTATAAAAAACAGTGCCAGTTATTGTGTATCATTGTGATCATACCAGAGATTCCATAAGGTAATTGCTCAACATTATTGATTCTTGTGAGGTGTGTGACGCATAACCAGGAGGTCTGCTTATTTTTAAATGTTGTTTCAATGGTGAAAATCACAACCCATCATTATCATATTCATTTTATTAATTATTCAGCTCTCAGTTTGACTGGTTTCTTGAATCGAATGGGTCTCATCCAAAACCAATAGGTCTACATACAATATATTAATGTGTTTTTTTGTTGGTGAAAAGTTCTGGAACAGAAAGCTGTATGATTTTTAGTTATTAGTAAAAAGACAAAATACTTATGAATACATAGATTTTTTAAACAAATTATAACTGAGGGTGTATGTGAAATGTAGTTAAAGGTGTCAATAGTGAAGAAATGTAACACTTAAACCCAAGCAGGAGGGAGAATTCTGTAGAAATCCAGAAATCCTCAGTAGTGCCAGATGTGCACTTAGGCTCTTTGCTTTGAGGCAAAGGAAGTAAGTCATTGCTATTCTTCTAAGAAACACAAAGCCCTGAAGGTAGTTCAACTGGACAGCTTAACGAATTTACATGATATACGAACAATGTTGGTTGATACCTTTTTTTGGGTACAGAACAGCTTTAGTGAATGGTTTATGGTGGAACATTGGACTGTTAGTCAAGATGAAAATCTTTGAGTTATGAAAGAGGTAGATATCTTCACAGTTTGTACTCCAGAACTTCCTGTAAAGGATTAGAGATGTTTGAGTCTGGTGATTGTGGTGCCCAAAGAATGCACCTGACTTCATCTTTGTGTTCATTAAATGACTCTGGAATGAAATTACCAGGATGTAGCCTATAGAGATATGGGTTCAAGGACTGTGGGCCCATCATCAGGGAAGTGTGTTTGCACCATAGGTTCATTTGAAATTGCCTGATTTGTTGGCTGTTATTGGACCATTCAAAGCAATCATTACACCTCATTATTTCCACAAGATGAATGCCCAAACTATTATGGAACTCCCCACCACGCACACACACACACTGGATTTAACCATTTCCAGCAGGCATTGTGGGTAGAAAGCATTGTTTGGCTTCCCTCAAACATATGTTGAGAAATAGGAAATATGGTTCAATGTTCAATTTACACCAAGTTATGCATCTTTGTGGACTGGCATGTGACAGAAAGAATTTCTGAATGAAAGCTTTGTCATGGTTCCATCATTGTAAAGATCATATAGTTTTTGTTAAGACAGGTTCATACAGTGCTCATTCAATTCTGTGGTTCTTTTTTGTGGCTGCATTTTCGTGGCATTTCACAGCTATCCAGCAAAGTGTCCATCAACTTCATCAGTAAGGTCCTTGATACTGTTTGTCCATGTTTGATCTATGTTTCTTTTTAGATGGTTCTTCTTGAAACATTCATTCATTCATTGTCTACCGCTTATCCAAACTATACTCGGGTCACGGGGAGCCTGTGCCTATCTCAGGCGTCATAGGGCATCAAGGCAGGATACACCCTGGACAGAGTGCCAACCCATCGCAGGGCACACACACACTCTCATTCACTCACGCAATCACACACTATGGACAATTTAGAGATGCCAATCAACCTACAATGCATGTCTTTGGACTGGGGGAGGAAACCGGAGTACCCGGAGGAAACCCCCGAGGCACGGGGAGAACATGCAAACTCCACACACATGGCGGAGGGGGGAATTGAACCCCCAACCCTGGAGGTGTGAGGCAAACATGCTAACCACTAAGCCACCGTGCCCCCCCTTCTTGAAACATTAATAATAATTTTCTGTCTGATGCACCTGCAATTTGACCCACTGTCTGGTTTCTTTGGAACTCTGCTAGTTGTATCACGTAGCTTTGAAATCTCACACGTCAAACTGTCAGAATTTTTACCACACAGTCTGAACTAACCTGCTGTTAGTTTATTAATCTGATCAATTAATCTAATATATCTCATATGTGCAGCAGGTTTTTATTGTGATTTTGTCACTTCATATTTTTTTCTTTGTAGTGTTTTCTTTATTTGGTGCACTGTATGTATGCTATTTCCATTTACATATAATTCTAATATTTGACATTCGTTTATTCTTTCACCGTCAGTATCCACTTTATGTCTGAGATGCAGAAAGATCCGAAATACACTCAGAGTGGCATACCAGTCCATCTGAGAAGATGGCATTTTCATTTTAATTAATTAAGTACATCAACTTTTATCCTAAAATTTAACATGTAAATAATACACTCTGGGGGCACGGTGGCTTAGTGGTTAGCACGTTTGCCTCACACCTCCAGGGTTGGGGGTTTGATTCCCGCCTCCGCCGTGTGTGGAGTTTGCATGTTCTCCCCGTGCCTCGGCGGTTTCCTCCGGGTACTCCGGTTTCCTCTCCCAGTCCAAAGACATGCATTGTAGGTTGATTGGCATCTCTAAATTGTCCGTAGTGTGTGATTGTGTGAGTGAATGAGAGTGTGTGTGTGCCCTGTGATGGGTTGGCACTCCATCCAGGGTGTATCCTGCCTTGATGCCCAATGACGCCTGAGATAGGCACAGGCTAGATCGAGTATAGATTGGATAAGCGGTAGACAATGAATGAATGAATGAATAATACACTCTTAGAAATGTCTTAATCTCTCTCTCTCTCTCTCTCTCTCTCTCTCTCTCTCTCTCTCTGTCTTTCTCTGTCGAGCTATACGTCCCACTCCCGAGCTATTCTGAGTTTCCAGTGTGACCGCTGGCTCTACCCCTGGTCAGAGTCTCGTCGCTTGGTGGTGCTCACTGATGCTGTGGATGGATCTGTGTGGACAGCCTGTGTCCAGGAGACAGCCGTGGACAGAGCCACTTGGGGACTATAACACCGTCACCGATCTGCTGTTACATCTGTCAGCTTCTGACAGCAGGGAATTAGTGTCTATAATGAACTCAGTAACTACTTTGACCTAGTAGTTCTTCATGGGCCCTTGGCTGCTGTTGTAGAAAGGACACTATTTACATTTACATTATTTACTGTCCAGTGTCACCCAAATGAGGATGGGTTCCCTTCTGAGTCTGGTTCCTCTCAAAGTTTCTTCTTGCTTGCTCATTAGGGATAAATAGGGATAAAATAGTTTAATAATTTAATGATTCTTTTTTCCCTCTCCTTTCTGTTTCTCTATTTTTGTAAAGCTGCTTTGAGACAATGTCCATTGTAAAAGTCGATATACAAATAAATTGAATTGAAAATTGAATTGAATTCTTTAGCTTTTTCACCTAAGTAAACACTTAAAGATTCAGTGTAGAACACTAGAACAGAGGATTTCCCTATCAGAACCCCCTAAGGAACCGAAGATCCCTGAACTTTTAAATGAACCATCGAGAAACCATCTAGTAAATGTCTTGCATTTATGTAGAAACCACACACTATTATTGAAAATTATACACAGTAATCATGACTATGCATTCAATAACACAGAACCTTGTACTCTGCCTCCTATAGTTCTACTTTTTCATGTTCTTTAATCTTCCAGCAATTTGCAAATCAAAAATAAACCGATGGTAAAGTGTTCCACAAACCCTGAGCCAAGACTCAGACAAAACCTATTTGAAATAATTCTATGCTACATGCTCTGTACCCTGCCTTTTGAGAGGTACAGCACCTCCAGGAACAACCTCTGGGCGTGCCGTTAGATTTTAATCAGTTTTCTACAACGGAAATCAGGGTCTTGTTTATGTAACTGACTCACTGTACAGTCACACTGCCAGGCAAACAACTTTCTGGCAAGGGCAAGTGCCCAAATTCCCAGACATTCCTTATATATAAAGAAAAAAAGGAAGGTCAAGCAGTTCATTTTTTTGGTTCAGTCACCCATATTCTGGCATGACTGCTATAAATGCATTGTGACCTCTTTACTTAGTTGAATAAATTGCCTTTGAAGCTACTCATCACAAACTCCTGCGTTCATCCACTGGCCTCTTTGGGCAGACAAAGCTCTCCCGTCTGCCCGCCGTTGTTGTTTGCTTACTTATTTTATCCAGGAATGGTGGTCAAATATTTTCTTGATGGCTGTAATCTGTGTTATTTGCCCCCCTCCCTTCTTCTCTTCCCTCTGTGAAGAATAGATCTCCACAACGTCTCCTGAAAGTAAACTTTGTCTCTTGGAGGAGAGTTGGCAGGACAGGCAGAATCGGATAGCACAGCACTTTAGTCCAATGAGCACCATGTCTACTCCAACACACACACACACACACACACACACACACACACACACACACACACACACCTGCACACTTATATAACCTGGCCTGGTATGATTATTGCTCCCATTTCCCTTGATACTCTAGCTGAATCCTAACTAGGATAACAGAATTAGGTTAGAAGGTAAAAGTTTTGGAATAATAGGCCACTAGCTAAAGCTCTGTTTATAAAAACTGGAGAAATACGGTTTGTGCAATAAATCTGAGGATTTTGTCTCACTTTGGCCAAATTATTGAATCAATCTACTCTTTCCTTTTCTGGTCATCCTGGGGATTTAAAGAGATTCCACACCATCTCTCAGAGTGCCTACTTCTGCCACATAAACAAAATGTTCTCAGAAATTTGAAGTGATTCTAAAGGTCAGGAACATTCAGGTACTACACTGTAATTCTTCTTAATGTTCTTGATAATTTGTATTTTTGAGTTACATCCTGCAAACTCGTTCGTCAGAGTTCTTCATCTCCACCTGTTATTGTGACGGTTTTAGATAATGTGGTAAAAACTCGGACGTCATGCCCGCAAACTGTTGGCTGAACATCTTGTGCATATGGCGCTCAAAATCAGAAACACTTCATAGTCAAAGTCGCCATCTGATTGGTTGGTTTCTACAGGATTTCTG
Source organism: Hemibagrus guttatus (assembly GCA_033459395.1). Lineage (NCBI taxonomy): Eukaryota > Metazoa > Chordata > Actinopteri > Siluriformes > Bagridae > Hemibagrus > Hemibagrus guttatus. The sequence goes on from JAUCMX010000018.1 coordinate 9,928,862, forward strand.
GAAGACATGTGTGGTTTTTAATAGTCTGCCATCATGACACTCTACCTCTCTCATGGAAGAAAGAGGCTGTCTTGTTTACAACTTATGAGGATCAGATAAATGCTGGATTTCCCAAATGATGTGAAGTTCACAGTATAACCTCATTAATTTGCATGGATTTCTTAAATCAGCAATCTATGGTTGCTGTCTGTTTTTTAGGGACTTTACATTTTCTCACCCGTAAATATGTTGCTGAACAAAACAAACTATGATTTGTTGCTTTACATGTCAGTCAGACACACTCTTCGGCAGTCCTTGGCCAATAAAAGGTGCTATGGAGCTTCTGCTATCATTCTACAGGTCTGGCTAAGCAACCACTATTTCACAGCTCCAGGGTCTGTGGGTTGATTCTGTGCTTGTGTTGCTGTCTGTGTTGAATTTCACATGTTCTCCCCATGTCCATGTAGCTTTCCTCACACTGTCTAAAAACATATCAGTTGGTGAGCTGGTGACTATATTGTCCCTAACTGGGAAGCATTGGATGAATGTTTGAACGTGTGTGTGTGTGTGTGTATGCATGGTGCCTGTGATGGCCTCCCATCTCACTCGCAAAGTACCTAGCTTTTTAAGTAACTTGGATACTTAAAAAACACCCTGATCTACATTGTGGTATGTTATGGTATATAAGGTATATATATGGTATACATGCGAATTAGACATTATAATAGGTGGCAAAACCTAGCCTAATGCCTCTACTTTCTTTCTCTTCTTTCATCCATGCCATGTCCTACATGCCCCTGACTAGGCTGCCACTGCCCCTCTACCCTCCAGCATTACAATACAGATGGGAAACTTTCCACAGGCCTAATCCTGATGTCTTAGATTCCTAACCCTCATTGTCCTTGCACATTCCGAGCATAGCAGCAAGGAGCTGTCGCTGCCCTTGAACCGAACGGAGCGAAGCGAGAGCCACTGTGCCTTATCTCAGCGTAAATACCTGCACTTTTTCCCAGTATGTTCCGCGCCACTTGAGACACAGTAGGCTATCTGCTCTATCTCTGCGCATGGTTCCCGTCATTGAGGCAGTGAGAGTGCCAGGTGCCGGATTCTGCTGTTTCATTAAGGTGCTCTGAAACACACCGGGTGACTCGCCTCCCTAGGAGAGCTGCAGTAGGTGGTCTGTGTTTGTGATCACTAGACTCTTCTTTGTGTTTTTTTTTTTCTTCAGTAGAAATAGCAGCGATGCAGAATTCTTTTATGATGTGAAACTCAGTCATGCTTTTTGAATAGTTCTTGGGTTAGTAAAATGAATGTTAAACACCATTTAAGATCAGGAACTTTAGCTATGTTGGCATGCAATAGTGTTCTCTAAATACTGCATACTATAAAAAAAAACCCACATGCAATGTGATACGTCTTACCCAAGTGGAACGGCACTTACATACATAGTGCCCTGAGTTTAGAGAATATCACACAGGAAAGGAGGACCCCCTGATAGCTTTAGATACGGTCCAACTGTTACTGTAACAGTCACAATTAGCACTTTAGCCCTGTTGGCAACATTAAAGCAGTCCAGACACGCAAACTTTCGCCATTTCCTGCTGTCTTAAAGGAATCCATTAGTGTGACGATACCGGACATTCGAAGGAGTCATCTACCAAGACTTTAACGCAAGAAGACAACATAGATCTGGGCTTATCTGTGTAGATGAGATGACGTCAAGACTTCAGGTCCTAAGCAATCCCTAGTGGTGTAATTACTCCTATTTACTGACAGAGTGAGTCACTGGAAACCTCTGGATTAATGTTTTAGTCACGTCTTGATCTCAGTGGTGCAGTGGACTCCAAAGTGAGAGTCTTTTGACCTAGATCAAACATGGCAAAGAGTTAAAAAGACTTTTAATTAAAAAAGTAAAAGAACTTTTTTCCCCTTTGCAGTTCTCTATACTCATAGTCCACAAATCTTCTTCCATAATGGATTCCTTATGTGCAAATATGTATATACTGTATCAATCCACACCAACGTCTTACCATTTCAAAATCCATATCCAGTATCTGATTTTGGAGTGAATTACTGGCACCCTTTAGGAAAATGAGTAGTATCCATTTAACAAAATGTTTTTAAATTTGTTTAATTAGTGCTTTTTTTCATGTAAAACACTGGTATAAGAATTAATGGCACCCTACAATTACGTACTTGGTGTACAAATACTGACACTGGAGAACATATAGGAGAACACATGCACCAGTCCTCCATGTAGTACACCTCCTTTCTTTTAATAGGTTAGCACATTTGGAGCTTGTTTGAAAATATTCCATAGGAGTGCAAATAGTTTTGCTACACATGTATTTGAAAGAGAAGTCTTATAGGAAATTACAATAATTTTCATTCTGCCAATACTTTTTGGACTGTTTAACCTAATTTGTATGATATATAACAGCCACTTTACTTTATTGTGATAAATTATCACTTAAATTGACTGGGAATTTAGAAACTAGCAGTTACATAATATTTTCTTTATTAATTATTTATTTATCAAACTATCATGATAAGGACTTTTAGACATAAGCTGTAAAAAATTCAGCCCATGTGTTAGTTTCTCATGTCGATGGCACCCTGAAAAAAACATTATTCTTCACTTCCTCACCACTGGTATGAATCTGCTCTGAGTCTTTCTGTCTGTTCTGTGAACAGCGTCTTTTCTGGATCACACAGGGTGATGGAGCAGAAGTGAAATCACACTGGCAGCTCATGCTGGGACAGTAACCTAATCTCAGCCTGTTGCTCTGACATTGTTCTCTGTTTCAGTTTTCCAGCCGTGCACACACTCTCACAGGTATTGGCCTACTTTTTTAGTCTTACACGGATGGTCTCAGTTGTCCTCATTAACAGCTGAGCAGTGGTCCATTGCTTTTTTCATTTGCATCTCTGGCAAGCACAGTTAATGAGACATATTAGTGCCCATGTCCCTGTGTAGAAATGATTCACTATGCCATTAATTCAGCTGCCTGCTGTGACCAAACAATGTAGAAATATCGGTATATTTTCTTTCCGGCTGCATCAAACAACAACAACAACAAAAACAGACTATTATACTATTATACGGCTATAAAAATGGTTCTGCTTCCTAAATCACTCAGGCGGTGTGTCTTTAATAGTTCCAAATTGCTATTTTTGTGCCTGGTAATTTAAGTAAGACACAAACAATAAAACAGCAAACCTTTTCTGATCAAAGAATAGTGTCTTATATAAGTATTAACCACCTTGAACTTTTCCACATTCATTCTGCAGTGTTACAGCCTAAGACTGATATGTACTTCAGTGTAATTATATGCCATGAATCTAAATAAAATAGCCATAACTAACATTGAAGTGGAGGAAATAACACAAGCAAAATATCACAAGCAAGACAAGGTTTTTAGGCTAGTCTCACTACAGAAGCAAGGTTGTTAGACTAATCTCACTACACTAATGTAGCAAAAATGTTAGGCTAATCTCACTACACTAATGTAGCAAGAATGTTATGCTAATCTCACTACACAATCAATATAGTTTGGCTAATCTTACTACAATAGCAACATGACTTTTGACATTCGTATAAAACCTTAGGAACTAAGCTAAAATATATTTAATTAAGCTACCCTCTCAACCCATCTGTACCTAAGTGAACCATCTCCCCTGAAACCTAAGTGAAACTTGAACACTGTTGTAAGTGACCACTGTGTTGTACTGTACATATATCCAGCAGAGTTGAAACAAAGAGCTGTGGTGATGTAAATCTGTTGTCCTGCTGTGCAGCGTTGCAGCCACACACCTGTTCTAATCTCATATTATCCTGTGTTTGAAGAAATAACACTCATTCATCTCTAACATAAACATGTCATGCTGTGGTCAGGTAGTCTTGCATGAAAGTGTGAGGGTAGACCATTCTTGCTGTGATTGTTCAGGAGCCAGCATTTGTCCAGCACAGCTGGAGATCTGTTCTGCCTGAGCTCACATCTGGAGCAGGACTTCATCGCTCCTTTATTACCACACTAATCTGAGCTTGTTTGCTTCATAAATGTGCTCCTCTTTATCTGGAAAGCAATAATAGATACACACACATATGGATTCTCACTCATCCTTACACACACACACACACACACACACACAAGACCACTTTTTAGTGCTTTTTACACCTTCCTACAACATTGGCTACAGTTTTTAACAGTGTTTCCTTAGTGAGTGAGAAAGCGAGAGAGGAAAAAAAAGATAAGTGGTATGAACAATATTATTCATTCTGTCTCATGCCCAGATTTGGAAATGTGCTTTAGAGGTGAGGATGACTCTGAGCATACATGATGGCCAGCTTTGTTTTCAGCCTACTCCCAAACAAAGCAGCTATTACTGCCCAAGTTAAATCCACATGAATAACAATGCAACACTGAGCTGTATTGTATTGCTGGCCATTTTAATTAATATGACTGATTTAATTATATCAGTCCTTATATTATGCATATCCAAATCTGAAATAATAAAGATTATTCCGAAGATATAGTTTCACAAGGTTCTGAAATAAGGAGAAAAAAAATTCTTGTTATGGTTTCACTTGATACGAAGTCATAAAAGCAGAACCAATCCAACACTGGTCAATATAATTAGTTGTATTCTGTTCCACTGTAAATTATCTTCAGTGTGGATGAAGCAATATGCTAAATAAATTCAATGCCTGATCTGTACCAATAAATTATTAAGTGTGACATGCTCCAGCATTTTGTCAAACAGTGGCAGAACTGGTTGTGATGTTAATGAAAGTTCCAATGAAAATGATTAAAATAATGAAGTAGTAAAATGGAGAAATGACATTTTATCTTATAAAACCAGACCAGTCTTTTTCTCCTCCTGTAGCAAACCTTGTGTACTTCATCATCTGTCACTCGGAAATCCCTGAGCTCTTAGTGCAGCTAACTAAGTAGTAGCTTCCGAAGAAAAATGGGGGGAAAAAGTTCATCTTTTTTTTTTCAGGTCATAGTCAGTAAAATGTGATTACACAAACTAAAGGTTGCACTGGTTCAACATCTTATGGTGGCGGTTTAATACAGAGTAATGATGAATTCTTGACCTTTTATAAACCTCATTATAGTGCAATTACTGCACAAAACATGCTATTTGACACAATTTATAACCCTGCTGTGTCAGTAAATCAAGTTTCTGGGTTTGCATGCTGAGAATGCCACAGTTGTTTTATAGATTTTCTTTTTCATTTTCTGCTGATGTGAAGCACTACCAAGTCTTACTTTATATATCTTGTCATTTATCCTCCCACAAGCTCTGTTTTCTAAGAGATACAATCCAGTCCAACTAACAACCTCTGATATAGTGCCTTGGCTCCACCCATATCCACGCCCACTCTCACGGTTTCCAGAACTTTCTCAATTCAAACTGCTTATCAGATGTTTGCAAAGATTTCTAGTAAATTCTTCAATAAGGGTCTAACTTTTGGGGCAGTGGTGGCTCAAGTGGTTAAGGCTCTGGGTCGTTGATCGGAGGATCGGGGTTCAAGCTCCACTGTTGGGCAATTGAGCAAGGCCCTTAACCCTCTCTGCTCCAAGGGCGCTGTATCATAGCTGCCCCTGCGCTCTGACCCCAACTTCCTCAGCTGGGATATGCAAAGAAAAGAATTCCACTATGCTGTAATGTATGTGTGGCGATAATAAAGGCTTCATGCCCCACTTCTTCTTCTTTCTTTAATGAAACCGAAACTAGTTTCATTCTAGAAATTTCGAAGCAGAGACCCTATACAAAGACCTTTGAGGTTTAGCTACCCACCACTGAATTTATATTAATAAACAAGCAGCTATTGTTTTTAACAAGCAGCTAAATACAACACAAACACAACTCCACACTATAGATTACATTCAGCCATTTTGGGCAAGTTGATTACATAAAACTACACAAAACTCTCAACTGTTGTTTACCGTCAATGCCCATTTGCATTGAACAGTCCAAACATCTACCTTTATCATGATTCTGGATAAAAAGAATGTTGACAAGACCCACATGATAAAGAAGTATTTTTCTCCACATCACTCCCAAAATCAAAAGCCATACTTAAAAGCTCAACAGCACGTATTGTTTTGTGTGTGTTTGATATCCTCAGAGCAGGTGGCTGGGACTGGATCCTGAGATGGATGTTTGATGTTGGCCACAGTGTCTGTAGACCTGTGACAGTTTAATGGACTATTCTAAAGGGCAAAGACAAATAGTCTTGGCCTTTTCAGCATGTCTCTGTGAGAGGCTTCTTTGGAAAATAAACCTTGCAGACCAATCAGTCATATTAATATAATCAATATGCCCAGGGTCATTATGGTTTGGTGATTAATAAGATTTAGTAGTGTTCTAAATGGGATTAATGATGCAAATATCAAAAATCTATTACCGATTCTCTAATGACGTAGCTATTCACTCAATATAGAAAGTATGTTATTACACAAATAATGCAAAAGTAATGGTTTATATCTTATTATGAGAAACAAATTTATTTCTAGTGTAGTTCCATTAAAATGGTAACAAATAGGAGCGAGCTGGTGTTATTTAATGCATAGATAACCCACGGTGGCATAGTGACACAGCAGGTAGCAATGCTGTCTCATAGCTCCCTTAAAGTCTATCTGGGTTTCTTCCAGGTTCTCCAGTGGACTGGTTATGTTAAATGGGCCCTTGGTGTGAATGTGTGGTTGCATGGTGCTTTGAGATAGACAGGCATCCAATCCAGGATGTATTGCTCAGTGTTCCAGGGATAGACTGCAGATTCACCACACCTCTGACCAGAATAAAGCAATTACTGAATGAATGAATGAATGAATGAATGAATGAATAAATAAATAAATAAATAAATAAATAAATAAATAAATAAATAAATAGGCAATTTTGGACAACTCTGTGCAAAAAAATATTTTGCAAAATAAATTGCTAAACAAAACACAGCGATTGGCAATGTTTAAATCTGCAATGGTAATATCCTCAAAATGGATTATTTTTGAGGATTTTCGGACAGAATGTTATGAATTTTATGATAATTAAAGGCCCTCCCTATCAATCATAGGCATCTATAAAATTCTAGTTGTTAATGAAATACTACCTTTAAACTTTTGAACTCAAGAGTTATTTCCAGAGTTTGCATGTTCTCTCTGTGCCTCGGGGGTTTCCTTCCGGTTTCCTCCCCCGGTCCAAAGACATGCATGGTAGGTTGATTGGCATCTCTAAATTGTCCGTAGTGTGTGATTGCGTGAGTGAATGAGTGTGTGTGCGCCCTGCGATGGGTTGGCACTCCGTCCAGGGTGTATCCTGCCTTGATGCCCAATGACGCCTGAGATCAGGCTCCCCGTGACCCGAGAATAGATCGGATAAGCGGTAGACAATGAATGAATGAAAAATTAATTAAATACAAGTTGGGTGAATAAGTGGAAAAACATTCAGCAACATTATTTTTACTCTTTAGCTCTTACTTCTGTGCAGTCTTATGTCCCTTTGTCTTTATATAGCACCAAGGTCCTGGAGGAACTGACTTGATTTGATAACAGCCTACTAATGACAATTACAAACATCATTTAGTTCAAAAATGTTAGTCATTTAGTAAATTTTTCCCGAAATCACCAAAGATTTATAAATAGTAAAGGTGCATCTTTTTTTCCTGTATTGACTTTTCTTGTAATTTTGTTATTTTGTTATAATTACCCAGTAGAGTGCTGACTGATAAAGACAGCATGGTTAAACAGCAAGATTTACTGGCAATTAAACTGGAGTGTGACTTGTAAATGTGGTCAGTTTTATTATTGTGATAGTAGTTAATTTGCTAATAAAAGAAAAAAGTGCAAAGGCATTAAAAACAGCCATTAGAAGACGATTAAACGTGTGGAATGTTTTTTTTGTTTTGTTTTGTTTTTAATTTTGTTGCTGAGGTTATTTGGTACATTGCAGACTCTCACAGACATGGTAAATATGATCTGTGCTACTATTATTACATAGATGGATTTTTCTAAGATGCAGTAATAGTAGTAGACCTGGCCATTAGACTTGCCATCATATTGTTTTCACATTGTTTGAGTGTAAAAAAAAATGGAAAATTGATCAAATTATCACACACACACAAATAGATAGGCAGCTTTTTTTGGTTTTAGTTCATAATACTGGGTTTATGTCATGTTTGGAAAACACAAAACCTATAACTGTTGTTCACACCTTCAAAACCATTTTGGGGACAAAAGGATAACAGAGCAACATGTTTGCCTTCCTTAACCTATATTCTACTGTGTTTACTGTATTTCATGTCTTGATGACATGTTATGGATGAGTCAGAGAGATGCTTTCGGCTGCTCCCTGTTCGGGGTCGCCACAGCGTACCAACTGGTCCGCACAACAACTTGGCAAATGTTTTACGCCGGATGCCCTTCCTGACGCAACCCTCCCATTTTTCCGGGCTTGGGACCAGCACTGCAACCAGTGGCTGGGGTTGGGGCATTGGCTGGGAATCGAACCCGGGCCTTCCGCATGATGGGCGTGCAACCTACCACTGAGCCACCAATGCCCCATGAGTCAGAGAGATGGGAGGAAAAAATTGAGACAACTGTCACTGTCATGAATCTACAGTCTGAGCTATAAGGAAATCAGCCCCAGTCTCACTTCTTTACAATTCTGTCTGTGTGTGTTTTTTTAAAAACATTTTCTGTAGCTGTTGGTGGTGTTTTTGTGATAATCAATTATCCCAATTAAACCAATTTACCCCAACCTCCCCTATAATGATCATATCATGTAACATGGGTTTCATGTTAATGTTCTTTTTTTTTTTTTAGATATTCAAGACCATTCACAATGATACTGGACTAAAAAGCACTATGGGAAGTAAAGAGGAGTCCAAACCCAAGCTTTATATGTCCTGGAAAATGTCAGTTTTAGAGAGTGCAAAACCCAAAAAAAACTGTAACCATTGTAAATAATGTTTTTCTTGCCAAAGGATCAGCAGTACATCCTTTATTTAATTAATTTGCTTACTCACCCTGCTCTGCCCTGCAGTGCTTATTTCTAAAATTAGCTTAGTGAGGTTTATACAACATACAAGCCAAAGCAATCAAAACACTGCTGACTAGCTCAAACATGCAGAAAGAAGAGTCAGTGTAGCACATGAGGTCAAGAGCAAAGGTGAAAGCTGTTTCACTTTATTCTATGTAAGGTGACAACATTTCAAACATACAGAAACGTTTACAGAAAGGCACTCAGTAAAGTTTACATTCTACAAAAACTAGTCCATTTTTCATCACGTTAATGAGTTGTCAGGACACAACACTGATAGAAAAATTACAGCAAAAACTTAACAGGTGGCCTGAATTTCTGGCATACCTGATGCTATGCTATAGCATACTAGAAACCACAGCAAGTTTAATGCAAAGAGCATTTCTATACATTGTGACTATATAATGTGACCTCAGTATTATAAGATTGTATCTGGAATTTTGGTGAGACACATACACATAAATGTCAAACTACTTTGTTCTCCCACTGTTTATGCAAAAGATATTTAAAAATGTTTTATCTCCAAGCTCACAAAAAATGTATAAATTCTATAAATTATATCTGCTAGCCAGTAATCGCCCAGAATGTACAAACACAGGCAGCCAGGGCCAAGACATATCTAGATTTTGGTTAAAATGTAATTTCTGGTTTAATCCTGAGCTCAGGATGCTGTCTCTGTAGAGTTTCTGCGCACGTTCTCCCTATGTCTATGTGGGTTTCCTCTGGGTTCTCCAGTTTCCTTCCACTTTCAAAAAACATGGCGATGGTGGATTGGTGAGCTTAAAAAATTCCCTAGATGTGAATCAGTGTGATATTGTGCGTGCAATGTGCCCCCATGATCCATCATGACCTGGAAACAGGGGCTATTCAATGCTGAATGACAGAATGAACGAAGACATTTCAAGTCATTTATAGTCAGGTACAAGCTCAAGACCTTAAAAAACGGCAACTTAAAGTACAGAATTCTTGAGATGTAAATGTTCGCTTCTTAAGTATATACATCTGCGAGAATGTCAACTGAAACTATAAACTCTAGAAGGCTAAACACTTTTCTAAAACCCATCTTTCAATATAGCTCTTCAGCCCTATAATACTAAGGTCACATCTTGCTTATAGTTTAACTCTCTGCTCATACTCTTAAAGGAAATGTAGCATATTTGCCAGTTTTATGTTTTGTCCAACAGAGAAACATTTAGAGGGCACAGCTGGGACACTTATGGTAAACAGCAGAACATGTCAACCAAAAATGGTCACCCCAAAACATGCTACTGCTATCACATGAATGTGACATTTTAAAGACAATCGCATGCAGTAGGAGTAGCAGAAATAACCATTTTGATCTTTGATCCTCTGTGCACTCCAGTAAGAAGCTAAAAGAAGCCCTTAAGGTCATGGCACCGCAAGCATCCATGCATGTCTCTTTTTCTTCTGGAACTTGCTCACACCGATTTCCGCCGCTTGCCGAACACATTGTTGATGAGTTTAGCCATGGACTTGGAGCCGCTGGGTCGTCGCCGGCGCTCTTTAGCTTTTCCGCTCAGGCTGGCGTTGCGCACCAACTTTGTGAACATGAGCGACACCTCTTGGTAGCACTCTGCAGCGGAGAGCTCGAAGAACTGACAGCGGCCGTCAGTCGCCAACCTCTGACCTTCCTCCTTGCCCACCTCACGCATGTGGCACAGGTCTTGTTTATTTCCCACCAAGAACACCACCGACTCAGACTCCCTAGAGGGGTTTAGAAATCATTTAGTGATAGACGTTAACCTGTGTTACAAATAATGTCCAAAGTTTCGTCTGGATGTTGAAAGATAGATTAAGTGCTTATATTAAAGTACATCAGATCGGTAAATTTGTGTGAGAATTATACGTTGTTTACAACTTTTCATTTGGAATCCATGTACAAATAAGGTAGTCTATCTTTAAAGCTAAACTCAAAAGAAACATTGGTTAGATTAAGGCAGATTTATCCTGATTGTAGTGTTTATATTTCCGCTTTACTTTGCCCGTTTTGGACAGTCCTTGGATTTCTTTGTGATGACCAAACTAAACATTTCTGAATCCATGTTTATGATGAGGAATCAGCTGATTAATTGCAAACAGAAAAACGTTTATTATTTGACATTCAGTCACAGCTTCACTGCCAGTGCTTAGATTGTTTTGTAGATCCATTTTGCTATTTAAATAGCCAAACAAGATGTGGGTTAAAAATGTAGGTGGTTTTAGCCATTGACAAAAATAAATGAGCAGACTGAGCTGCCAGTCCTTGCGTTAACAAAGCGCCCACGCAGCCTCCTCAGGCAGCTCGAGCTTCTCTGCTCTTCTCTATAATGAAACCCTGAGCTGGATTCTTGGTCAGCTATTGACTGCCTACACAGCAGAGGCACATCAAGCAATTGTGAATGGAGGATTAAAAATAGCTCCGTCTACACTGTTTACACTTGTACCTTTTGGCTGCTCCCAGGCTTAGCTCTCGGATCAGGTGCACGATAGCTGTAGCTGTGATGAAAGACGAGCGGTCGCTGATGTCGTACACAACCACAAAGCCATCAGCCCAGTGGATCTGCTCATTCAGAGTGGACTTTCCCTCACAGGGCTGCAAAGACAGAAACAGAACACACAGACTCAAATTATTTTACTGTGTACTTTGAGGTGATCTGCTGCTGTGGTGTGATAACAAATAGCAGCTAAAAAGAGGGATTAATTAACATTGTAGGCAATAACAAAGTCTTTGTGCTCATGAAAGCTGCACACAAAGGCAGTCAATTATGCAGTTATTATAGAGTTCAACATGTACTGATCAGTAGTAGGTCAGAAATTAGTGGCAGAAAATGGCTACTGTAGCCTGAAGTGAATGTTTCCAGAGGATTTTCTTTGCTTAAAGTTTGACATCTCAGAGATGAATTTTGAAATTTTCACTTTGGTTTCACTTACACATCATCTTTGGCACAAATGTTTCTCCTAAAATTGCTTGGGAGAAATCATCATCATCAGCATGAGACCCCAACCCCCAAGTGTCTGGGAATAAAACTCAAATATCCTTACACAAGCACTACTTTTCATTGCAGCATTTTAACACCATATCGTATTCACAGTCCCATTTTCCTTCTATTAACCTTTATGAGGGTGTGATATCTCATACCTTGTGGACCCTATTTTATTGTAATCATTATTGCTGCTTTCACTGCTGTTGTAAACACATACCTGGGAACATGGGTCGTAAAGTTCCAGATTCATCTGCCTTCCATCAACCGACATGCGTTTTCTGTATATACACTCTGAAAGCAAGAACAAATTTTCACAGAGTCATGCAAATGCATTTTGCTGCACCTAGCAATTTTCTGCATTTTATGATCACACTAAATAACTACGTATGGGCATTTGGCTGAGCGCCCTTTTGGTTTGCAGTGTAAGTGCTTTTTAGCCCAAAGGATCAAGTTATCAAAAATGTGACTTGGAGATATACTCTAGTATAATGTATTCTCCCTGATGATATACTTTAAAATATAGAACACTGTATGTAAAACTTGTAATGTTTGTGCAGCCATGTCAGACAACCATGTCGAGATGTGATCAACCCTTCAGTGGGGTACACCATTTCATTACACATATATTTGCTGTTACATGAAATGTAGTAGCAAGCTAGTGTAACCCTGTTATTTGATTAGAAATACATTAACTAAAGTATGTGCATGAATTATTTTATGCAGATAGGATCAATCACCTTGGCACCTTAACACAGACAGTATTTCATAGCACAACTGAATACAGTCCATGATGTGAGATATTCCATGACATTATATATTTTAGTATGATACATGTATTACTACTTTACAACTCACTTTCAGGGTTCACAATCTTGGTCCTCTGGTCTAACACACACAATTAGTAGTTAATTACTCCAAGACCAAGTTTAAGAACATATGATGTATGAGATAGTATATCATAGAGACATACAGTGTGTTATGAAATAAAATTACATACTGTATTTCAGTGAGCTACACCACAGACTATATCATATGGCATATTATTATAGTTGTAATATATTCTAGTCTAGTGTGATATATTTTTTCATGAAATACTACACTCCTGGAACAAATGCAGTACATGTCACATCATGTATAGTAGAGCTGTATAGCAGACTATATCATATATAGTAGAATGACGGTATACTCTGCATGCTTTAATGCGACCAATGTTACACTCTATGATTACATCACAGTATAATTATGATATACTATATACACGGTACACATTAATGTGACACACTCTATGACCACATCACAGTATAATCATGCTATACTATACACGGTACACTGTAATGCACCACTGTGTGTGATTACACTAAGCATGTTGCACTTTAATGTGATAAACTCTACCACCATAGTACACAGTATATTCTATACACGTTACACTTTAATGTGACATACTATGGCCACAATACAATAGAATTATGCCATACTAATAATGTAACACTTTAGTGTGAGACATTTTATGGCCATATTACTGTAGAAGTATGACGTAATAATAATGGTACACTTTTATGTGACACCATCTGTGACCTCATTATAGTAAACATGTTACACTTTAATGTGACACTACAGTATAACGATAATAAATCATTAGGCAAAACATATCCGTTTTGTAAATATATCTTCGATCCTCAGAGAGATGTAGCTGAAATCATGTGACTCAGCAGGTGTGTGAGAAGAATTCAGTTAACTAAAGGTGTGTACCTGATGATGAGGCGTATTCACCGATAAATCTCCTGGTTAGGAATCGCACGATGAGGGCTGTCAATGCAAAACAATGCGTGAGTGGACAGAAATTATCATTACAAATCACAATGCAAGTAAAACAAACATCTAAGAGAACACCAGCCTACCTGATTTCCCGACTCCTTCTCCTCCAAGAACAGCAACTTTAATCTCATTCATCTTCTCTGCGTTTATAATAACTTAAGTTTAGACAACAAAACTATACCTTTAGGTCAGTCTTGGAATCTCTTAATAAATATTCTGCTTTAGATATTTATTGAGAGAAAAGACGTCAGCTATCATCCTGTGCTTCTGCTCTCGCTGGTGATTGTTTCTCGGTAATAAACCCAATGCAGAGCAGTCCAACTCGCTGCTGCCCGGGGTTGCCAGATTGATGTTTTGAGCTCCAACACCATAGGGGCTACAGCAAACCCCGCCCAATTTCACTAGAGCGCACCCAAATTGGACTTTACGATAAATTCTAATCATCAGTAATGAATGAAACCGTCCGAAATAATAAGATAAGCACCGGCCATGTGTTTCCACCCTAATGCGATAAAAGGTCCCAGACTGCATCTGATACACCAATCTGGCAACTCTTGTGAAGTCAGATTTATCTTCTGTCACCGATGTTTCATTTAGGGTACATCTTTTACATTTTTTCTTTTCTTTTTTCTTTTTTTTATAAATAATAATTAAATATAAACTAATTAATTACAGTTATCTGGAATATAATACAACATTTTCTATATAAAAGTGCAGCCAAGTAAGGGGCGTGTCCAGGTTATAAATTCAATTCAATTCAACTGGATTTTATTCTTTTTTTTTTTTTTTTTTAAATCGTCACAAAGCAGCTTTACAGAAATTCATATGTAGGTTTAGATCAATAAATGAACACACTAGATGTAACTGTAGAAAAGAAAATCATGATATTTAACACTGATCATTGCACATGCATAGAAATGTTAAAATGATCTTTCCCACAGAAGAGAGATTGATGAGTGCATCAACATCAGTTGCATTAGTCTCCACTTTAATATATTCTCTAATTAATACTCAATCGAGGCAGGGTGTGTACAAAACTTAGGCTTACAATAATTGCCGGCCTTTGCATTGTATGCTGATTGTCATTCTGTTTTGTAAACTCACACTCATACTAATGTTTATCAAATGTTTGTCCTGGGAAGATAATATATCCTGTAACATAATAGCATTTAGAGTGTCACAAAAGTCTCCAGACATATGGAGAATTGACACTTTTTTTTTTTTTTTTAACAAAATGTAACTTTATTTATAAAACATCCCCTACATACAAAGTTGTCTCTCCCACTCATGGTGAACTTGTGTTGACACATCTGGTGTTGTGCATGTAATTGTACTTTGAATGCATTCCTTTAAATGATCTGTGTGCTGTATCTTACAATAGAACAGAATAGAAAGCCTTTATTGTCACGGTATAGCTCTGCACATGACAAAATCTGGTAAATCACAATTTTTAAATCTTATCGGGGAAAAAAAGTGTACAACTTTGTAGCACATTTTGCTAAAAAGTGTTCATTTCCCACTGTATAGAGATTTTTGGGACATCTGAATATTTAATTTAGGAAATTAGTGTTACACAGATGTCAGCTGGTGAGTCCTGTACGTCTTTCCTTCTTAAACAATTTTATAGGCACTGTGCCTCCACTCTTCTTATAATAGTCTCCACTCTTCTCTCTTCAGGGATTCTCAAGGCTTTCAACTAGATTTTGGAGCTTTGCTGCGGTGATTTGCGAGCATTAGTGAGGTCAGGCACTGCTGCTGAGTGAGGAGGCCTGGGGTGTAGTCAGTGTTCATCCCAGAGGTGTTCAGTGGGGTTGAGGTCAGGGATCTGTGCAGGACACAGGACAGCTGGGCACATGATGTCTTCATAGAGCTCACTTTGTGCACAGGTGCATTGTCATGATGGAACAAG
The DNA here is from genome assembly GCA_033459395.1 of Hemibagrus guttatus. Lineage (NCBI taxonomy): Eukaryota > Metazoa > Chordata > Actinopteri > Siluriformes > Bagridae > Hemibagrus > Hemibagrus guttatus. The sequence continues at coordinate 9,944,597 of JAUCMX010000018.1, forward strand.
TTTGGGCCTCTTACTTCTAGTGAAGAGAAATTGTTATGCTACAGTACACAGAGACATCCTATGCAATTGTGTGTCTCCAACTTTGTGGCAACAGCCATAAAGATTAGCCATATAGTGTAGTTTAAACACTATGAACTATTTGAATCAGTGTAATGGCTATCATTTTTGTCCTTTCTTCTAAGGGGTGGCAAAAGAGTACATACAAACCAATAGGGATTTTATACAGTCTTCAAAAAAAGAATGATCAACTACACAACAGCCATTAACGCATTGTGTTAATTACTGCCATAAATGTTACTATAAATAAGTTCATATTCCTGATTGGATGTAACAATATTCATAATATAAACTGAATTAGCTGAAGCTTAAATTGCATTATAGGAGCCATATACAAACAGATCAAAAAGGGTTTACAAATAGATATCTTTTCCTTCTACATCTGCAAACCTGCTAGAAGCAGAAACAGATGAGACTGATATATTACTCTGACATTTTCCTTCTCATACACCTGGCTTGAAATTGTGAGGTTCTGGGCTGTTTTGTTTCTGGACGCGAGAGGTCCTCGTGAAGCTCCTTTGCCTGTGCAATTAGTGTATTGCCTTCACATGTGTCTCGTTCGGGTGTGGGTATTTAAGTCTCTTTGTTTCTCGGTTTCAGGGTTTTGGGGTCTTTAATTGTCTGTAGTCGGCGTTAGAGGTTATGTTGCCGGCTTTTCGGGTGGGCCTTTGGTGCTGTCTCTGTTTTGTGCTCGGGCTTCTGGATCTGCCTTCTTCTCCTCTGGAGTTTCTCCTTCTCTTTGTTTTTGTTTCGAGTTCCAAGTTTCCCTCCCGAGTTTCCCTCCCGAGTTTCCCTTTCGAGTTCCGAGTTTCCCTTTCAAGCTTCCCTTTCGAGTTCCGAGTTTCCCTTTCAAGCTTCCCTTTCGAGTTCCGAGTTTCCCTTTCAAGCTTCCCTTTCGAGTTCCGAGTTTCCCTTTCAAGCTTCCCTTTATGTTTTGTCCTTTTCATTGTATTTTCATCCCTCCGATGATGATCTGGATCTGAGGAGCCCTATAAGGAGCACTAAAAGAGCACTAGATACCAAAAGCCTGACAGAAATCAGTGCTTTGCTACATTCCCTATTTTGCTGGAGAGTTTTTCTTCAGGTGATTGGTCTTTGAGGCTATGAGTTAGGTTGCCAAATCCTCTTCTCGCTGCTGGTGTTCTGCCATGGATCCATTCATCATGGTGGATTATCTGACTTGTGTATTGTACACTGGGTTCTTTTTGGACATGAATCTGAGAAACTGACTTATTAAAGAGAGAGATGTGGAAATCATTGAAGCCATCAATTTGTACAATGTCTTTTGGAGTTTATCTATGCCATAAAACATACAACAAAAGTGCTAAAAAAATAATATGACCTGTTGCTCAAGATTCACACTGTAATAAATAAAAACATTAACAAATAAACATGTGATGCACTATAATGAATGATAATGAGATAAATAAGATGATACATGAAGTTTGGATTGTATAACTGCGTTATTTTAAGTCCCTGCAGAGATTACAAGTGTATTTACTGAGAGGTTTTGATGATGATGATACAAACCAGTGGAAATAAAAGGAAACTGTTGTACAGTATCTAGGTTATTGAGGTATAAACATATAAACAAAGACCAGGGATGTAACCAAAAATTAATACGTTATTTGGAATGACAGATAATGTGTTTGAAACAATGTGTGAGGATGTGCACTATTTTTGCTTTTTTCTTTCTTGAAAGCATGCCAGAAAGGTCCTCGGGGCATCTGGCTAAGACTAGAGGTGTGCTTTGGGATTGGGATCCTGCCAACTGCAACAAAAAGGTTCGACTTTCATGCAGTTGCAAATGGTCAGATATAAAAAAAATCATGTTCTAGTATCTAAAGGTACAGTGGTCATTTATCAGTTTTCTGGACCTCTTTTCCTACACAGGGGTGGAACCTGGAGGAGGAAACTAGAGTGCCCAGAGGAAATGCTCCAATCACAAGGAGGACATACAAACAGGAGGCAGGAATCGAACCCCCTTGGAGGTGTGCTAGCCATAGTGGTCATTCCTTCATCCTTATTAACTGCGTGGTCCGAGTTAAGGTGGTATAAATTAGGCTCTATCTTAACAGAACCAACAACATTTAAAAAGTTGTAAAATATTGAACACAGGTAAGAACAAAAATAATAACTGTGAGAGTGCGAGTGAAAAATGCAAAATGAATTATAAACTTAAGTGATATAGCGATATTGATATTGTTTTATTTTTCCAGTGCTTTGGGGGACATACCACACCTAGTTTAAGTTTATGTGAATATGGATTCGGATATGAATATTAGAGGCACTAAACTGATACAGATACTCACATGGCATTACATCCCTAATTAATATTGCTGCATCATTTCTTGGCTTGTTTTTCCTGGTTGTTGTTCAGCTACAATTGAGTTCATACTCTAAATACAGCAGGTCAGGATAAATCTGCTATTCATGTGTATAGCTATAAATGGTTTTTTTTTTGGTAGGTGAAGCAGGTTTTCTGGATCCTGTGTTTGTCTTGGCTGCCACTTTAAAGCTCACCTCTAAATGGAAAATAGCTCAGAGAAAAATGACAACTCAAAGCACCAGAGACTTCTCAGCCCCACAATATCTCCCCAGCTAATCCACACAAATGGATAGGGATACAATGAGACTGGCAGTGAGGACATGTGAAGAATAGGATCTCATTTTCTCACTCTCCTCATCAGACTGATGTATCACTTAATCTCTTGCCAAGATATTCTTCCTCTAAAATCCATACCCCATTTTGCGCACACAAGTTCCTATCCATAATAATCTCCCAGAAACACATTGAGCCAGCCAATGATTGTTTTCCTTAATCAGTGTAAATGAAGCTGTCTGCCAGTTCCACTCTGGACTGATCAAAAGTCACCCATTAAAAAAAATAGATTACTATTAGAGAACACAAAATTCATGCAAAGCCAAACTCAGAGATTCATGCCAAGAGACTAAAAGGCTTCCAAACATATTTTGCTTTTGGGCTAGCCAGGCATGAAATTATAGAGTCACACAATTAATATAGTTTGTTAAAAATGAATATCCTGTTTAAAAAGAAAATTTGTGTAGTTAAAGAGTTAAAATCTGTGTTTAGACAGATGTCAAGCACCAAACATCCTTTTGTACCTGCAGACTAGTATAGTGAATATCCAAAGTAACAGGCTAATGGTCTATAAATGGCACTGAGCTTTCATTATCTCTAACATTGTCCAGTTGGCCATAATTCTGGCACTAAATGCACCCTTAAAAGTGGATGTTGTCAAGATTGGCCACTGTCTCATCATTAAATATTTATGTCATTTGTATTTTCCCATTTTATGTCCATAGCAGTGGTGGAAACTATTACCAGTCCTCTTGTACAAGGATAATCTATTTTTAATTCTCAATTTATAAGAACTCATCATGCACAAGTGTTCCGATAGCATGAATATAAATGTTTTAAATGTGACCTTATACAAATCTTGATTAGATTGCTTTTACCAAATTCTTTGGTTAGCAGACGTGTCTAATAAAAGCTGAATAAGTTGGGCCAAACACTCATTCTGCTTATAGTTTAGCCATAAAGTCACTTGTAGTGGTGGCCATCTACACAAGAAGTACTTGTGTGACAAGTTTTATGGTTAAAATGTGAGAATCTTTAAACTTGTCATCTTATTAAACACCCCGATAATTCCATTAGCAATGTCTTCCTGTGACATCAGTATGACAGACAATCAAATAGTCTAACAATATTCTGTAACTAATCACAAATAGTTTAATATAAATACTTAAATAATGTAACATGTTTCATGGCTGACTTTTCTTATAATCCTTCAACAACTCCAGGAACTCTTGTGCATGCTTAGACTCTGCCTCATGCCCAAATTATTCAGCATAAAAGTCAGTGCTGAATTAATAAGTGCAGAAAAGTTTTGTTGGCTATTACGAAGTCAGCTTGTAAACCCACCAGTACAAAATACTGCACAACACAAAAACGTGGAGGAAAAAAAAGATGAAAGCACAGTGCCGCTTTTTTACATACAAATGCAGCCTTTTGAACCGAGTGCCACTCAAACATGAAAATCCATTTGGCTTCAATGTTATAGCTCTATTTTTATCTCCTCTTGATCACTGAGGTTTAGTAGAGAAAAGAACACAAACTAATCTGCACGCAAAGCAAGAATGATGTAAAACATGGCATGATCCCTGGCTTGCAGTTCAGCAGAATGTAGTTGAAAGGTATAAATATTCATTAAATATCTATATAAAGGTATAACAAATATTCATTAATGCAACATTAGGTATAAGCTGTGAATGCAAATGCTATTTCTCTAATTATCTTTACATTGTTTAATTTCCATTTTACTATTTATTCCTGTTAAATTGTGTTACAAAGCAAAGCGAGCCATCCAAATAGAATACTAAAACATCCGAAACTGCTTGTTCTATCACTTGGTGGGCAATTTTGACTACAACCTGTGTTTTTAGACATGCATGGGAACAGCAGTCCCTCCACACCAATGCAGAAAAGCTGGAAAACATGGTTACACCCAGGACATAATTATGTGGCAAAGGCAACCACAAGATATCATACAACATTCCCAAAATGGCATACCGTATGTTTGCGTGATGTTTATCCATTGTTGCTTTCAGCTTAGCCTATATCATTTTAACATGCTTAAATATACTACATCATGCAAATCAGCAGAAGAAAAACAAGTGCTACATGCACAGTGTAAGCACCTAAAGCACTCGAACATGTTTAAAACCTAAAGCTTCTACATTATGCATGAATGGATGTAGGAGTATTTTATGGCTCAAAGGATTCTGCTGGCTGTGAGTGTTGGTGCTAGAGGCGAAACATACCAGACAGAAGAAGCAGAGATTTCTTTAACTCATTACATCTGTTATCACAGAGCTTCGAGAAAGCCAAAACATGACATCATTGATGTAGGCTTTACTCTTTCATCCTGTTCATTAGCACAGAGCAGAGGAAGGCACACAGTATTTTATTAACAGGCATCAACACGAAACCTGATATGTGTTTCATTTCATTCGATGTATAACACTTTTAACAATAGACCTCATCACAAAGCAGCTTTGCAGAAATCCAGATGTGGATTTAGATCCCTAATGAACAAGCCAGAGGTGAACATGGCAAGGAAAAACTCCGTCAAAACTAACACACACTGCTATATTAAATGACGTTTAATAATTTGCTTATTCGGTCATGCAAATTACATGTGTAGGCAGGGGGAATGTTATGGGTGATTTACAATTAAGAATAATGTAAATTTAATCAACTTTCAAACATGATGCAGGAAATAATATGCAAATTAGGGTTTTTGTGAGTGCTAATTGTTCTCAACAGCTGAAGCAAGGTCAGCGTTCAAAAAGTGCCTCTGGAGACAAAAACTGAAAACTGAGACTACAGATTTAGAGGCAATAGTTAAAGAGATTTTGTTGAAGAAGTAACTCAAAACAAAAAATTCACTTGTAATATAAACTCAGGTTTGTATTATAAACAATATGCTTAGTTATATTTAATAAGCCTTTAGGTGTGGAAACTGTTAACACGCTCTTCTTGAGTAAATCTCACTTCAATATTTTTTCAGTGTGAACCTTAGACATGTCCCACACAGTCCTGACAGATTTCCAGCACCTCTGTGGAAGAAACAGTGATATAAAAGCAGAAGCTCTTCTTTTATTAAAGGAAATATTTATTGCTTAGTGTTACTTCAAAGGAAGACTGGACTTTGTAACATAGACACTCTTTCATGTGAATCCATCTTGGAGGTCACTGCAAGAAGATGAAGATAAAGAGGTTGTTATTGTTTCCTGGCGCTGAACATTAGAGCTTACTGTGTTGGAAGCCATTCTTTCATAAGGTATCACACACCACACACACACGTGCACAAACACAATCCCAAAAAACAAGGTTTGCTGCCAGAGGGAAGTATTTTAAATCTCCATTCATCAGACATGTCTCCAAACACTGCACACACAAACTGTCTCCAAACTTAAACCTAGCCATCGTCCTCCCTATCTCAGAGCTACAACTGTATACATACAGTATATACGGTGTTATTTTAAGTTATCTAGAAATGAAAAGGAAAGATTACTTTATATGAAGATGTATTGCTAAATGCAGACAGAATCAAATGGAAATAGGTCATTAGTGTAATCAGAGCCTGAAAGAGTGAAATCAGACTCCGGCTGCTCAAACTGGGACTAAATACAAGTAGCAAATAAATGAACAGATAATATCTGGAATGGAATAGAATGAAATCCCCCCCCCAAAAAAAACCTTCAGAAGTCCTTAATTTAATATCTGAACCTGGGTTGTTTTGATGCTGTAGGATTACTATGCAGTGATTAATGATGCATTATCATACTGTATATACAGGTTTAGATTCTGAACCAGTGCACCCCAATTTGGCACAAATGATTATCTGCATAGATGAAGTAGGTATAACAGACTGTTCTGGGGAAAATCAGTGTTAATATAGAGGTCTATATTTAATAACAGACACAAAGGCTGTTCTGTGATTTTGAAGTTTTTCCTACAGTGTTTGACATGGTGATTTTTAACATGTATACATATGAAGTAGCGGGGCTTGGTGGCTTGGTAGCTTGGTGGTTTGCATGTTTGCCTCACACCTCCAGGGTTGGGACTTCGATTCCCACCTCCACAATGTGTGTTTGGAGTTTGCATGTTCTCCCTGTGCCTTGGGGGTTTCCTCTGGGTACTCCGGTTTCCTCCCCCGGTCCAAAGACATGCATTGTAGGTTGATTGGCATCTCTGTAGTGTGTGAGTGTGTGTGTGATTGGGCTGCGATAGACTGGCATCCTGTCCAGGGTGTACCCTGCCTTGTGCCTGTAGTCTCCTGGGATAGGCTCCAGGTTCCCTGTGACCCAGTAGTAGGATAAGCAGGTATAGATGGATGGATGTGTAACATATGAAGTATACACTGTGCATTATTAATCAATAATTAAATAATAATCCCACAGCAGGAATTCAGCATTTATAAAATTAAACTAGCCAACATTTGAGCAGACACTAAAATCCACAAGTAAATGCAAAAATATTACTTAGAAACTTTAACGGATTGTTAAAAAAAGATAGTTAGTAGAGATAGTAGAAAGTAGTACTAAAATAATTCATGTAAATATGCAAATAAGCTAAAACACAAAGTTATTATGGGTGTTGAAATGCATTCTCTTCATTGTCTTTTCTCTGCTCACAAATTATTTACATAATTATCTATCTCTGTCACACCACACATGCTGTTTCTGAGAAAGCAGAGATCCTGATTCTTATTCAGCGTCTCCCAGCATTTTTTGAGTGGTGGCTCAATGGTCAAGGTTACTGGGCTACTGATTGGAAAGTCAAAGATTCTAGCACTGCCAAGCTGCCACTGTTGGGCACTAAAACAAAGCCTTTAACCCTCTGTTCTCCAGGGGTGCTGTACCATTGCTGACCCTGCTCTTAACCCAGCTTCCTAACAAGCTAGGATATCCTCCCCAAATAATAATTTCACTGTGCTGTAATGTAAATGTGATGAATAAAAGCTTCTTCTAATGCATGTTAGTTAATAGACTATGCTTAAAAGGGTATTACCACTTCACCTATTGTTTTCCAGGATAGGCTCTGGACCCTGACCAGAATAAAGCAGTTCATGCTCATCAAAATGATAAGAAACATGAAACATAGTTAAATTGAGAACACAAGACAATGTTCCACTCTCAGTGCTGTGATTCTGCATTGGCTACAAACCAGTCAGTTTATTTCATCGTATTTGAAAAAGGTACTGCAAAAAAGTGCACTGTAAGATAAAAAATTTCCTCTTAGTGATCTGAAGATCCTAGTTGTTTAAAATGAGGCCGCTTAAATGTCAACTGTGCACACAGACATCACCAGACTTAGAGGGCAGCTGAGTGAAGTGTCGCACCGTCACTCTGTCACTGATGTGAGCCTCAGCCCTGACTCCACTGTTTGATCTGCTCCCTCATGCCTGGAAGCAGCAGGGGGTCGGAGCAATGACCTACGTCACCACAAGCTCCAACATGAAGGACGGCAAGTAGGACACTCCACGGGGGGTGGGTTTTTTTTTTGGGGGGGGGGGTGATCCATCAACCATTTTCATGCTATCATGTGGAACCAAATTCAAAACTGTATAACGAGCATTAGATGGATATTGAAGTGACATTTAAAAAAAAATGCATCATTACCTTCTAACTTTAACCTTTATACAGTGCTGCTGTCAGTTCTGAGCATAAAAAAAAAGAGAGAGAGAATCCTGTGAAGGTCGTGTTATGAACTGTTTTAACATTTATGCACATTGTTTGAAGGGTGCCAGTATTTTTGGAGTTGACTGTGTGCTGTGCATGCATAAGAGCAAACAATCAGGATACACTCAATAGCATCATAAACACGTTGCTCCTGCATCAGACAAAAGGGAAGATGTTTTCTGCAAAACTTTGCAGATCACAATATTTCCTCCAACATGAGGAAGGTTATCAGGATTTGGATTGTGTCCATGTTGGTGAAAGACAAATCTAGGCGCCAAAGTGGCTGCTGATGTTTATTACCTCTGACTGGATCTTATTATATAGGAAATATTTTTTAATGTGCAAAATCCCCTCCTAAAACACTTCCAAGGAAGTAGGAAGATTTCCTGCTTGATAAGGATCTGACGCTTTCTACCAGAAATAGTAACACAACAGGTCAGACTGGCAACGGCTCAGAAGCTAAACCATGTCTAGTGAGGGTTTGCACAGCTCATAAGCTAGACACATAACTCATAGTTATGCTGCAGCTTGTAAATAAGATTATAATCTCCATAACCTTCAATGGTACATTTTAGATTATAATAGAGGATAAAAGAAGAGAGGAGAGTGAGAACAAATCATTTATGATAGTATATGAGACATTAATGGATTTTTATAAAAGATAGTCATCTTTTCCAAGTTCTGTCAAACAAAAAACCATAAAAATCTATGATGCAATTGTTCATTGTACCTGCAGTTCAAAGCCATGTGCATGTTTTCTAAGTGGGGCCATCCACAGCAATCCCATGTATCTCCAGTCTGTCCATGTGGAGTCAGTGAGCAGCCTTGAAGTGATGAGACTCCAGCCTGAAGGATGGATCAGACAGGTCTGGAGAGTCACGATCTCTGCTTTCTCAGGAACAACATGTGTGGTGTGATAGAGATAGAGAATTATGTAAATAATGTGTGAGCAGAGAAAAGACAATGAAGAGAATGCATTTCAATACTTTTAATATAGTAATATATTTTGTAGTATATGTCACTTGGGAGACATAAACTGCTATTTAGATTTGAATAAAAGTAAAACAATTTAGAAATCCAACAGCAAAAGTTTGGTATAATACATCCAGTTTACACATCTAGTTTATACGTTTAGACAGTAAAACACTCCAGGAAACCTCTGCTCCTTGTTATGCAGAGGCAAGATCTGAATCTGTCCTCATTCCAATTGTAAAAGCAAAACTCTCCCTTTAGGTATGTTCCCTTGGAAAAAGTAATAAAATGAAGATATACGGTTTCTGATCATTCCAGATAACTCGCTGATTAATTGGTAGTTACCCTTTAAAATGAATCGCAGTGTCCGCCATTTGACTCAAAAACATCCATTTATCTCCATGTCATCATTTTCCAGCGAGAAAAGAACAGGACTTTAAGAGAATAGCTCACGTAGCTCAAAGATTGTTCATAAGCCAAGGCGAGTTTGGTTTCTAACCTGAGCTTCTTTTGTATTGTGCTGGAGCTTACAAAACTCTGATGTAAAATTAGTGTAAAGATATATGGCACCATCTACTAATATTTGCACCTGGTGAAGTAAACCATGTTGTTTTGCACATTATTAATTAATCTCTTTTCAGTACAAATCTAAATCAGCACACTGTTTACATTAGAACTAGATTAAGTGAGCTTTAATGATGAGTTTTTCTCCATAATCTCTTTCACTGTACTTATGTAACTTGTATCATTTTGTCCATACACAACCGCACACGCAGATATCAGGCTGCAGGGTGATGCTTTGTGTTGCCTCGGCTATTTCTAGACTGGTTTATTTAATCTCCGCATCCGTGTGTTGCAGTGCAGAGAGCCAAGCATGGTGTTATCTGGCCAATTTCTTATTCTTTCCCAATTATCCAAGACAACTCATTAGTTTGAGATGCACAAATTGCGATTTACTGTACTCCTGCTGAGTAGCACAAACAAACATTACTCAGAAAATCACTTCTGTAGAAAAGCCCTTTCATCTCTACTGTTTTTTTTTTGTACTGTGGATATATAACAAATTTATACCACATTATTGAATTTCTAGAGAGTGATTGAAGATAAGGGGTCACGGTGGCTTGGTGGTTAGAATGTTTGCGTCACACCTCCAGGGTTGAGTTTCGATTCCTGCCTCCGCCATGTGTGTGTGGAGTTTGCAAGTTCTCCGCGTGCCTCAGGGGTTTCCTCTGGGTACTGTGGTTTCCTCCCCCGGGCCAAAGACATGCATTGTAGGTTGATTGGCATCTCTAAATTGCCCGTAATGTGTGAGTGTGTGAATGAATGAGTGTGTGTGCCCTGCAATGGGTTGGCACCCCATCCAGGGTGTATCCTGCCTTGATGCCCGATGATGCCTGAGATAGGCACAGGCTCCCCGTGACCCGAGAATAGATCGGATAAGCGGTACAGACAATGGAATGGAGATTGAAGATGATTCACAATCCATTCAGAGGGTATTACACCTTATATATATATATATATATATATATATATATATATATATATATATATATATATATATACACACACACATGCACACACATACACACACATTTGTAAAGTTTCCCTTAATACTGCAATCAATCTGACAGTTCAGATCAAGGCTAGAAATCTGAACTCGGACTTGTGTTTATATGTGACAGAGATAAGCTAATTTACTTTACAACAGTGAAATATCCAGCTGGTTACATGCTTATGTTGCCTAGAGAGCACAGTTAGCAGCGACATCATCAGTAAACTTAAATTCATTTTTATTTGTATTGTCAATAATCACACCACAATTCTTCATTGCGACACATGATGGAACTACTTCTGTCTTGTTTAAACATATAAGCAACTTACTCAGGATCTGGTGTTTAAAGCACATTGTTTATTAACCTGGTATCTGTTATCTGGCTTTGCTGAAATATACGTAGGTGTCATCAGTGAAGAAGTATTAATGATTGTATTTAGAGGTAGCATATATAAGGGGGAACATGTATAGGTAAGACTGAGCCTTGTGGAACCCCACTAGAGAGAAATGCTTGTCAGACTTGAGAGAATAAAGAAACACACAGAAATATAAGACATGGACTATGTTTACACCACAAGAGGTAATGGGCAAACCAATCATGATGACCTCTATCATCTATGAATGATGACTCCAAATGACAGAGAGAAGGAATATACGGAGAAGAAGTTGCTTTTGGCTGCTCCCTGTTCGGGGTCGCCACAGCGGACCAACTGGTCCGCACAACAACTTGGCAAATGTTTTTACGCCGGATGCCCTTCCTGACGCAACCCTCCCATTTTTCCGGGCTTGGGACTGGCACTGCATCCAGTGGCTGGGGTTGAAGCATTGTCTGGGAATCGAACCCGGGCCTTCCGCATGATAGGCGAGAAACCTACCACTGAGCCACCAATGCCCCAGAAGGAATATACGGAGACGAGAGATTATTTTAAGCATCTGGTTAATTAAAGGTGCACAGGTAAAACTTGGTCATACAACAACACAACATTGATGTGGTTGAACTAATTTACTCAAACGTTTAGATATAAAAACTAAGATAAAGACTCTATAATCATGTACAATATTAATATCAGACAAATAAACCCAGGCTTTACACTTCCAACAAAGCAGCACTGCCACCTTGTGGCTATCTGTAGCACCACAAAGCCATTTTCTGCCTGATCATAGATGGTATTTCTCACTGCCTTAATCAAAATGCCTTTTCCAAAACGTTACACCACAGACGCTCCAACACGGATATCCCCAAGCTCCTTCAGACTGATGGTTCCTGATAACGGCAAAAGGAAGCTAACTTGTTTTCTTTGTTGGTTTTACAGTATGTTTGCCACAAACGTCTGTAAACAGAGAGAATAGTTGAAGGATGTAATACAAATATTATGCTAATACAAATGAGCATGTCTGATAGGGATGATGAACTGATAAGTATATAACAAAGTAAATACACTTAGAAAATGGCAAACAAAGCTGAAAGCATGAATCATGAACATTCTCAGTAGACAGACTTTAATATTAAACATATTATACAACAATGATTTAATAAAAAAGTCTATCTATCTATCTATCTATATTTTATGTTATGTTTATATCTTGAGATTTGAGAGCAGTCACAAATACACTATATTGCCAAAGGTTTTGGGACACCCCTCCAAATCATTGAATCCAGGTGTTGTTTTTCAGGGGTTACGCTCGGCCGCTTAGTTCCAGTGAAAGGAACTCTTAATGCTTCAGCATACCAAGACATTTTGGACAATTTCATGCTCCCAACTTTGTGTGAACAGTTTGGGGATGTCCCTTTCCTGTTCCAACATGACTGCACACCAGTGCACAAAGCAAGGTCCATAAAGACATGGATGAGCGAGTTTGGTGTGGAGGATCTTCACAGTCCTGACCTCAACCCCATAGAACACCTTTGGGATGAATTAGAGCGTAAACTGCGAGCCAGACCTTCTCGTCCAACATCAGTGCCTTACCTCATAAATGCACTTCTAGTGGATTGGTCAAATAATACCCATAAACACACTCCTAAACCTTATGGAAGTCATGTTGGAACAGGAAGGGGTCATCTGTTCCCATAAAGTTGGAAGCAAGAAATTGTCCAAAATGTCTTGGTATGCTGAAGCATTTCATTGATACTAAAGGGCCAAGCCCAACCTCTGAAAAACGACACTTGAATTCAATGTATTCATTCTTTTCTTAGTATTTACAGTCTCATATCCTCTGTAGGCCTCTGTCTACTCTCTATGAACTGCATGCTATTTTTCCAAGACACATCAATAAAGACAAAGTAATTGTATGCAGGCTGACACAGTGGTTAGTGGTGTTGCCTCACAGCTCCATGATCAGTGGTCAGATCGATCCTAATCTCTAGTTACTGACTGTGTCGAGGTTCATTTCCATGTTCTGCCCATGTCTGTGTAGGCTTCCTCCAGGTTCTGTGCGACTGAGGTCCAGTAATTTTGCAGAGTGTACCAGTGTTTCATCTCCCACATCAAAAGTCACATACACATTTATTTTTACAGCCCTTTAGTGGATTTGGCCATGCACACCTTTATAGCATTCATCGGGCCCATTTGTTATAGGTTACACTGATCAGATTTGTTATGTATTTTTGAGCACACAGATTAGTCCTGGATCCACATCTGGACCGTGGCCATCTAGTTTATGACCCCTGCTCGATTCAAATCTAGAAAACCTTCCTCTTTAATGTAACATATCTTGAGTGGTAGCTCAGTGGTTAAGATGTTGGCTTACTGATCAGAAGGTTATGAGTTCAATTCCTGTACTTCCAGTGACTTTTTGAGCATGTACTACACAACTGGAACACCTCCTTGTGCCCCGTGTTTCATAGAGACCTTGACCAGGATAAAGCGCTTACTGAAGCTGAATGATTTCCATGCTTGGAGCAGTCAAATTCAATTGATTCCTCTTACTCAGTCATTTAAAAATGACAATAATTGACATATATATATATACACACACAGGTGCATCTCAATAAATTTGAATGTCGTGGAAAAGTTAATTTATTTCAGTAATTCAACTCAAATTGTGAAACTCGTGTATTAAATAAATTCAATGCACACAGACTGAAGTAGTTCAAGTCTTTGGTTCTTTTAATTGTGATGATTTTGGCTCACATTTAACAAAAACCCACCAATTCACTCTCTCAACAAATTAGAATACTTTATAAGACCAATAAAAAAAAAAAAAACATTTTTAGTGAATTGTTGGCCTTCTGGAAAGTATGTTCATTTACTGTACATGTACTCAATACTTGGTACGGGCTCCTTTTGCCTGAATGAATTTTGAGCACTGAATTTGGAGCACCGAATTTTGGAGCACTTCATGCTTCCTTCTGCTGACCAGCTTTTTGAAGATGCTGATTTCATTTTCCAGCAGGATTTGGCACCTGCCCACACTGCCAAAAGCACCAAAAGTTGGTTAAATGACCATGTTGTTGGTGTGCTTGACTGGCCAGCAAACTCACCAGACCTGAACCCCATAGAGAATCTATGGGGTATTGTCAAGAGGAAAATGAGAAACAAGAGACCAAAAAAATGCAGATGAGCTGAAGGCCACTGTCAAAGAAACCTGGGCTTCCATACCACCTCAGCAGTGCCACAAACTGATCACCTCCATGCCACGCCCAATTGAGGCAGTAATTAAAGCAAAAGGAGCTCCTACCAAGCATTGAGTACATGTACAGTAACTGAACATACTTTCCAGAAGGCCAACAATTCACTAAAAATGTTTTTTTTTACTGGTCTTAAGAAGTATTCTAAGCTGTTGAGATAGTGAATTGGTGGGTTTTTGTTAAATATGAGCCAAAATCATCACAATTAAAAGAACCAAAGACTTAAACTACTTCAGTCTGTGTGCACTGAATTTATTTAATACACGAGTTTCACAATTTGAGTTGAATTACTGAAATAAATTAACTTTTCCACGACATTCTAATTTATTGAGATGCACCTGTACAGTGCTTTGTGCCCAGGAATCTTGAGAAACTTGACTCATTGTCTGAATATATTAATTTCTGACAACACACAACATCTAAAAAAATAAAAAAATAAAAATACAACCACCTTTCCCAGGTTAGGCCCCAGATCCACCATGAACATGAATAAGATAAAGCAGTTACTGAAGATGAATCAACCAATGATTAATAATTTATACATTGAAACAAAGAACCTCTCACTTGCTTTTTTTTTTAACCTCAAGTAGTATTTTATTGGTCACTGATAAATGGCCAGTTAGTTTATAATGAAAAAAAAAGCAAGTCTATTTGGATCTTGACATTAAATGGTTCTACATTGTGCACATAGTTGGATAATTACATTGAACACAAGAGGGCGCTTTTGGATCTGTAATTCACCAACAATGCATGAAGAAGTTCTTCCAACATGCTCAGGTTTGCAGGTTTAATAAAGCAAGGTAAACGATCGCAGTATAAACGAATGATTAGTAATATCATATGTCCAGTACTTTCTCTGTTAATTAATTTAATGTCGAACCAGGTCTGACTAACTAATCAAACCTCCCTCATTAAATGAGCCAAAAATCTTTCACAGCCTCTAATGACAAACTTACAAGTTGCAATTTTAAACTGTAGTCACATTAACAGTCACAGGGACTTGACTGATTTATATAGAAATGATTCAACTGTTTTGTGGTGTAACAGCTTTCAGTAACATTAATGCACCGGGTAAAGAGGGAGTATTATAAAAGACAAGACATTACGCACATTACAATAATACAGCACACAGTGAAAATCAGTTCAAGTTGCTTGCAGATCACTGATGATTAGATACTATATAATTTCCCATGATTCACAACCAGTATAACTTATCCATATACAATCAGTAGTAAAATCCCTTCATGCACTCACTTTATATTGCACTTCATCATTCCTCCCGAATAATAAGAATACATGATGATATGTTATGGTGTTCTAAATAACTGTAGGAGTGTTGGTTATTAGTAGCCTTAATGATACAGAGTAAAAAGATACGATACGTATAAAAGTGTTCAGTCGACAGTGTTATGCCTGATCAAGAACACAAAACAAAAGACAAATAACTCTCATTCGTACATAAGAAACACAGTGTGTTTTTGTTCTTTGGCATTTAGAAGCAGAAATAACAGAAATAAAACATTTCAGAGAAAAGCACTCTTAAAATGCTCGAGTATGAACTCATTCTTTCAGTAAAAATAATGCTAATCTAATATGTGGATATACCGGCCTCCCAGCAGTAGCACCAGTTTTCTCAGCATTTGCATCGCCTCACAGAATGACGCAGCTCGAGCCGGACGATTCCTGGGATCTGTTTGTGAAAGGTGCACATCTGATTACACTCTCAGAAACACAACAGAAATCCCTGCAAATAAAATGATCATTCAACCATGTTGAAATAATAAGAGTGACTCGCTTTCACCAAGCACTCACCGAGGAAAAAAAAGCTCTTAAATCACAAGTGCTCCAGAAAATTATTTCTAGTCATGCACCGATCCTTTATTTGTGAGATGATACTAATATGAGAGCCCTGAGTCATGGTCTTTTGACCATCGCTTCATTTCTGCAAATGATGAGCCCAAGATGGAAAATATTGATCTTAAGGAAGCTGCTTGAGTTTGTATAAGTCAACCTGTCTGTTCTGAGAACAATTCAGCATTTGAGGCTAATACTGCTCTAATACTGAACTCAAAACTGAATTGATATGGACTCAAACTACAAGTATGGTAAAGAAATCAAACATTTTCTTCAGTACTTTTTCAACACTAACCTAAAGAACAATAAAAAAAAATAAAGAATATAAAAACAAACACTATTTACAGGTCTATATTTTATAATACCAAAACTTTTGCATCTACACTTTAATGCCGTGTTTGAAAAATTCAAGAAACAAAATAACTATAAATAAATAAATATTACGACACAATATTTGCATTTTTAAAATAAATAATTTGCAAATATATTTCTAAAATATATTTGTGCTGAAATCACCTCAATATGATCATACTGATACTGTGATAAAATATACTTAATTCTTCTTCTTATTATTATTACTACAACAAATACAAACATAGCTAATTTTATGTTAAAGTTTGGACTAAGTCTTTATGTAAATTTAATAACACAAAATGCAATTTTTTTTATTATTTTGGACTAAATACTTTTATTTAATGCCAACAAAAGTAATTTAGCACTGAGTGAGATTTTCTAATAAGTGTATCATAGAAATATCTTTAAATATTGTTACAGGGTTGTGTGTGTGTGTGTGTGTGTGTGTGTGTATGATGTTATCCACCCCTAGTGTGTGTGTTTGTGTGTAATATTCTCACACAAAATGGAAAGAGTCCTTGGCTATGAAAAGTTTGACCTCTGACCCACTGTGTGTTGGAGATGTTTCCAAAACAGATGCTAAGTCAAAAAGGGAAATAATCAAGACAAAACATGAATGGCTTAAATAATTGTGAAGGTTCTGCAGCTGGCACATTTTAGAACAGGAGAAATCCTCATGTGAAAGTGTTAATATGTTAATGTGGTGATATTAGAGATATTACTCTTTCTATTCTGATACAAAAACTGAAACCTTGAATATCAGCCAACACTGAAATCCAATTCAGATTTTTTTTTAGTAAGCTTTAAAAAATTATTTTTAAAGCAGCGCTTAAAATACATGACCAAAATCCATATCTAACACACCTTCTCCTGCAGCTTGTACAGAAAAATCATTGCATATACAGTACAATAAATATATAATTGTATAAACACGATTAAAATCGATTCATTACAAAAGACTTTTATATGTAAACATTTTCATGAAAAACTCTTTTCCAAATCCAATTTTAATCCTTTCCATTTGTTTCAGGATTCACTTATTTTTTGTTGCACTATTTTTTGCTGGTATTCTGGGTATCAGTTTCGTGCTCTCTCTAGGTGTCATTGTGTATTTTTTGTTTGTAAGGGTGCATAATTGAACAAACAGTTTATAAATCTTTATATATATATATATATATATATATATATATATATATATATATATATATATATATATATATATATATATATATATATAAAAAATCTAAATATAAATCTATCTCCAAAGCCTAGTATCATCCTTTGGGGAATGTCTGTGTACCTTCCAGAAGGAGCCTCGGAGATTTTTATCTTTTTGGATGCGCTGCCTGCACTCTCTCCAGCTGGTGGTCTGTAGTTGTTCGTGCTGCTCTCAGTCCCCTGTTCACTCGCCTGCACAAACACCACACGCATGTACAAACACACACACACAAACAAATTCTCTATGGAGAGTAACAGAGGATCGGCTGAATAATTCACCCCTTCAGTTTACTTTTCTTAGCATTCAAGCGAGTGTGATGGTGTGAGTCTCTGACCATAGCCCTCTTCCTGCTGTGTGTTTGGGACGAGGCCGGTGCGCTCTGCTGGCTGTGTGTGGCTGCGCGAAGCGGCGGTCGGAGAAGCTCCTCTCTCCTGTGAACTACTGTGCTCTTGGTTTTGAGCCTTCTGTTAGGAGACATATACACACACTCACATCAGAGTGCAAACAATTCAAGCTGGTATATAGCAATATATAAACAATCAAAACAATATACACACACGTGTTCTTTGGTTAAATGTTTGCATACACACAGAAAATATTTGTGGAACGTGTGTGTGTGTGTGTGTGAGAATGAAGGAATGTGTAGCACTAATTGACCCTAAGGTCTTCTGTGAGATCTGCTCAGCTTTCTCTTAAAGTCACCACAATGAACCAGACATGAGGAAAGGTAAAAGCGTCTCTGTATTTATATTAGACTGAATTTTACATTTAATGCCAACACTTAAACACTTTCAGTTACTCTTAGCAAGAATGCACAAAACAAAAAAAACAAAACAAAAACCTTATCCTCAAATCAGGACACGATTGTATTTCACTGGGATCAAAGATTATAAAACAGTCAGTGACATGAATATCTACTAATGCTAGAAAGATGAAATTTCTCCAGCATGAGCAAAAAAAAATCTAAGCATGATCCTGATTCTAATAGCAGAAATCTGCACATGGAAACAAAACATTATATATGCATTACTAATAAATCAGAGGGATTTGAATTTTATAAGCCAACAGCAGCAATTCGACACAGACCTGAGACATCAGCAGTTTTAGGATTGGATTTTATTTTCTTTCAGTTTTAAGAACAGTTTTAAGATAGAATTAGGTACAAATGCAAAAAATGGGAAGGCAATAAATAAATAATTTTCAGTGTTAAAGTTTTGCTGCAGTTTGTGTTGACAAAAACCTCTGATAAAACCACTCTAGCCCTGTCCCGAATGCTCCCTCATCAATACTGTGTTTTTGCTCTATGTGCTCAATAAAATATTCAAGAGTTTGTCGTCATATGTACAGAAAACAGTGTTACACCATACACTGAAATTCTTACTCTGTGAATCCTCCAGCAGCCTATGACAGAAATTAAGGAGATGAGAATGAAAGAATATAATACGCAAAATGCACGAGACAAAAAGTATTGCCTGTATTAAGTGTATGGTTTGCACTATAACAAAGTCATGCATGTGCAAAGTCCTGTAGAGGAAGATAAGTTCATGTTGCTTATTTGCATTAAACCTGCCCAATATAAATACGGATAAATCTATGTCTCTATCCGGATATCTGTAAAGCTGCTTTGTGACAATGTCCGTGTTATATAAATAAAAAAATGACACACAAATAAAACAATTAAATAACTGCTCCATGCTTTTAATTGCACAATGCCATAAAAGACATTGCTTTTGACAGAATCCTCATCACTGGAGAAATCAAGCAGTGATCTGAAGCCTAATAGGATGGTTTTATACTTGCTTTTAATTTCCACACAAAATGATAAATCATGATGTTGAATGATGTTTGCAAATACATAATAGGGCTATGTCTTAAATTGCACAATAAGGTAACTAATTGAGTTGATCATTTCACTATTACGGTTAGTAGTAGACTCAAATGTTTTGGGATGCATAACAAAAATCTCTATTTTACTTAAACAAAAGACAACGGTTCAGATATTTTTACTCTTAAATTCTCCTGTCTCATAATATTCTTTAAATCGAAATTGTCATTACATACTAGATTATTCAGCTAAGCCCCACTAGTGTTTGTTACAGAGATTTAACCATGTTAACTAATTCAATACAAGTTGCAGATCAAGTTGGCTAATAACTCTAAACCTCAATAAATAAATCGAACGTGCAACACGGTGTGTTGTGACTTCAACCACTGTTGCATCCTGTACAACAACCATAGCTACACTTCCTTCAGCCCACTGTGAGAGCTGTAATAGATTAGCAAATGTTTTTAAATGGTAAGGTCATAATGTGATTGAAGATGACAACAAATACAACGATGGAGTTTGAAAGAAAATCTAACAGATGATGTTAGAGTGTTTAACATCTTCGTGCTGCTGCACAGAGGGAAATGTGTGTCCCAAAATAGGTTTACCAGTTAACATGGAAACTTGGCAGACGGATATGTTTTGGCTCCGAACTTCCCTCTACTGAATATCATCTATAATCCACCAGATGTACAAAAGGTAAAGAGAAAAAAGCAGCTTGTGTATCTGCTGCATTCGAGCACACGCTTTGCCCAGTTTTATTGCCCTAAAGACTTGTGATGTGTAGGAAGTATGAAGTGTACAAGTTTGCAGGCGTCGAGTCATAAACACAAGGGTTTATTATTATTTTTATGCGATTATTGGTCATCTGTTATTATAGTGGTTTCTCTCGGAACAGAGGTCTGTGTTTCTGTTGTCTATTGATGCAATGGACACGTCCGTCCAATTTAAGATTCAAATATACAATCCTTAAAAAGTTTTGGGTGAATAGATTCTTTTAATTGCAGGTTGAATTTTACTAGTTCTTTTTCTTTTAAGCAGCAGAGAAAAAAAATAAATCGCTCACTTGACTACATCTCAACAGGTCATTTGCTTTATCTTTCTATTCCTCACAAACAAACACACCTTTTCCTCCTCCTGCGGCTCGCCTCTGACCTCGGCCACCACAACCTGTCCAGCTCGGTGGCTAATTACACTCCCTTGAGCTGGTGCTTTGGGCACAGGGCCAGCGGCGAGAAGACTCCTCACTGTGAGGCCTCTGTGCTCCGCCATCACTCTGACAGGCCTATAAACTAATTAGCCTAGCCATGAGAGTCGGGTCTTTTCCCCTGTGAGGATCTCGCCCTGATGCTAACCTCTTTGTGCCCCCACGTCCTTTGAAAGAAGACAAGGTTGATGCTAAACTAGCCGTGACTTGCCTTGACTATAGGTTAGAGCTCTGGAGGAGGGGACAGAGAGAGAGAGAGAGAGAGAGAGAGAGAGAGAGAGAGAGAGAGAGAGAGAGAGAGAGAGAGAGAGGAGCTCTGAGCTACACAATTAAGTTTTACAACAGTGGGAAGATATGGATGAAGCGAGCGCATACCCGATGGCCAGGCAAAGACTGCGGTACCAATCGTTAATGTCCTCCTGATGGCTGGACATGAGGAGCAGCTTGGCATTGGAGAAGGTCAACTGCAAGACATGACGGAAAACAGAAAACATGAAAAAAAGACACTCACTTTGTTATCGAATTCTCTATTCTGA
Source organism: Hemibagrus guttatus (assembly GCA_033459395.1). NCBI lineage: Eukaryota > Metazoa > Chordata > Actinopteri > Siluriformes > Bagridae > Hemibagrus > Hemibagrus guttatus. The sequence continues at coordinate 9,966,072 of JAUCMX010000018.1, forward strand.
TTGGTAGACAATCTACAAGTCTAATAAACTTAATAATAAATTTATTAATAATTTAATAATAAAATTATTGTTATTTAAAATAGCACAGGGTTTAATTTGATGAAGCTTTCTTTAAGGAAACGTTTTTTTTATCTGATTATGTCAGGAGTGATAGCACTTGACTAATGAGTAAGAATTCTATAACAAAAGCCTTCAAGACAGAGGACTTCTGGGTAACATGACAATGTGTGTTATTATTATTATAATTATTATTATTGTTCATTAGAAAAGAAAGAAAAAAGAGAGGCTGGTGAGGGAATGATATTTGTCTTCATGATTATAAAATAACAAGTGATAACAGGAAATAACTAGTTTTGTGGGAGCTACACATCATTAAATCTAACCATAAAATTAGGTTAAAGTGTGACATGTTCATAAATAATTTTAAAAATAGTACTTATGTGTATAAGAAGAATAAGACACTAGAAGACCTGCAGTTACAGGAAAATAAGCAAATTCAGGTAACTCAGCTTCATGTCAGGCTGTGTCACACCACTGCTTTGATGATTATTTTCCCATAATAGAATACTCTGTCCTGTTTTATTCCTTACCCATACAAGTACAGAAGAATTAATTCCTATTCGTCACATGTCCCAGCTTGTTAGGAAGCTGGGGTCAGAGCACAGGGTCAGTGATGATACTGCACCCCTGGGGCAGAGCAGTTTAAGGGCCTTGCTTAAGGGCTCGACAGTGACAGTTTGGTGTTGTTCAGAGGCTTCTGATTGGTACAGAACCATAAGCACTGAGCCACCACTGCTCAGAGAGAAAGAACAGAGAGAAGGATCTTCTGTCGCTGGTGACAGTTCTGAAGACGTAGCGGCTACAGGAGCACATGATACTTTGTGCTCACTAGAGGGCAGCCCTGAACCACTAACGCCAAGACTTTTCCTGCACTACCTAGTGGCAATTGAAGATTGTTTACACTACCATTATTAGCCATGCTCTTCACAGAAATGAAGGGCCATTAATTACCGAAAGCAATAGCAAGGGCAAGACAACATCTGCGGCCTTCTGTGTGTCGCACGTCTCCTGCAAGAACCGAGCCTAACCTCATGAATCCACCTTCGACCACGACGATTGTTCATGTACATGCCAGCATGTCAACTCACAAAGCAGGCCATCGACTAGAGAATAAAACAGCTGGAAGAAAACCAAGAGAGACACCTGTCGACCAAAGATGCACATTTGATGCTAATTTGGTGCCCCCCCTGCACTCGAGAAGTTAGTTCTCTAGCGTCTCTCTTTTCCTCCTGCTATCAGCTGGCTCATCCTCCGAGTCAACAGTAATTACCATCACTCATCCATGCTGAGGAGACTTTAGCGAGAGATTAGGCATGTCAAACAACACAATGGGTGCCGTCCAAGACCAAACAAAAGGCATGGGCTTTATCCTTGAATAATTACAAACCGGAACCCATTAGAGTGGATTATAATTGGGGGCCTGGAAAATATTAAATGACCTTTCACATTTACCTGGGGCCATTGGAACAGAGGAAACAGCGGCGGTTACCGGCAGCATATCAATAATCAGCTCTAATCTTTATTACAGCCAGGAACAGAATCCTAACGATGAAAAGACAAGAAAGCAAAGGATACTCAGTAAAAATAACTGGTGGAGGGGGTAAGGTTTTGATTATATATTAAAAAGATTAAGATTCCAAATGTAATATCAAAAGTGTTATCGAATTACAGAGTTCAGTGAGCGAGGAACAAGCTGGTGTGAAGTGCCATTTATATCAGGCGGCCACTGCGTGGGGGACGGGAGCCTTGATTTATGCACACATAGATCCTGCTTCCATTGCGAGGCGGTAATTAGGGATTTGTCATGCTATCTGACCCTCTTAGGTAAGAATGACTATGTATAATGTGAATGGCGGAGCACGGAGGCTGTATTCATGGTGCACATAATTTCGCTTGATTATTTATACATCAAAGAGATTCTGTCATGGATGCAGCATAATATTCAACAGGAGACGGGGGAGACAAGGATAGAACTGAAAAGATAGGAGAAGAGGAATTAAAAAAAATAGACAAACATGTGGAAAGGAAATCTTCAGTGCTGTTTTTTTTTTCTCTTGAAAGAACCTCCTTTTCCTTCTTCTTTCGAACTTTGCATATAGATTGCAATGGCATTTCCAGCTGTCAAATTTAATTTGCCTTTAATTCTTCATGGCATGGTTGAGGAGGGGCCTGAGAGTGCTGACAGTCTCTTTCGCCTCTGGTCCAGGTAGGAGGTGGGGTAGCACCAGGGATCGATAATGTGTCCTTATGAGAAATTACGCCTAATGCTATTGAGTATGCATTTGAGCCCTGGGTCGGATAACAAGCTAATGAAATGCCATTTCTTGCCATTAGATAACGTGCAGCGGCGGCAGCCCGCGAAGAGGCAGGCTGGAGTGGGGCTGGAAAACGAGAAGAGCAATAACAGTGCTTGAGGAAGATGCATTTGCTGGTACAGAGGATGAGATGGCTCTCTGCTCTAATCTGATGGAGTGGTGCGAGAGGGTTCCTCTTATCCCATCAGGACAAGCGTTTAAGCAGTCCATCAGCCAGCTCTAAATGGTGCCCAAACCATACAGGACATCACTAGGTCTCTCACATGATCTCAGCACATCTCCCATTTGAAACTATAGACTTGTGCTAGGTGATGCTTTGAGAATATCAAATGATTTTCGGTGTCTGTGAAGCAAACAATGTGATATTTAATAAAATGTAGGATATTCTTTAAATTCTGAATACAGCTGAACATATACATTCAGATTGCTTCATTATAAAGGGTTAAAAAAGGATTTTTAATTTAAAAGAGGTCTTAAATAAAATAGTTTTTCCCCCTTGCTTTTCTTTTCTTATTTCAGCATAATTGATCAGAGAGCAGAAGACAGAGATTACAGAATCCCTCGTTCATGTAATAACGCTGATAAACACAACGCTCAAACTGTTTGGTTGGGACTGCAGTGGCTGAAAGTGCAATACGTTCAGCTGAATGTTTCACGACAGCACACAGATCATTTAGATGTAATTTGTCACCCGACAGCAACACGGGCCTGGAAAGAGATCAAGCAGCGAGGAGACACATTAAAGCTTGAACCGTTATGAGGAACCAGAGCAATTAGAGAGAGAAGAATGATGCATGGAGCATTTTTGCTAACTTGGGGATCCAATCTGTCTGAAATCAATTAATCTTTTAACCTCATGTGTGCTGAAATGTTACACTTGATAGAGGGGATTTGCCAAGAATGATGACAAATCTGAAAATTGCTTCAGACCTAATGGAGAAAACTTTTCAGTAATAATTCATTTTTTAGGTTTTGTTTCGTGGAAATTTCCAGACTACTGAGTAAAAGTTTTAATAACTAGATGGTAAGTAGCTAAATTTACACTAAACTGCCAAATATGTGTGTAGTACGAACACCTAGTAATGTCTTTATCGTGCTGCAAAACAGATCAAATCCAAGAAATTTAACTTAATTTCACTAATATTCCAGGTACAAAAATTGTTTAAAAAATCCTGATAAATGAGTTGTTGTTTTTTTAAGTAACAGGATGGCAAGTGGAAAAACACTCAGATTTAATCTGTTTTAACGCAGGAATGGCAATTGGAAAAATGTCTTATTTAGAATTTCAAACCTTTTGCCACTAATGTCTACAACCTGTCTAACATTTTAGAGTTATTTAATTAAAATGTCTTGGTACCTTATTACACCAAATAATTTCTGAGTATTTCTGGAATCTGTACTAAAAACATACATAATTAATACAGAGAGCCATAGTCAACTCAAATTCCTGAAGGTCCAGCTACATAAAATTCCTTCTTACAAAGATCTGAGTAAGCAATTAACACGTCTGTATGAGGAGAATTAGTGACCTACTTCTTAACCCGTGATGATTAGATTGAAAGATATTGATCATTTCTATTCCTTATATCTGCTTCGATTGGTCATTAAATAAAAATGAAACCTCTCATTAAAACCCAGGTCTGAATAGTGGCATTTCTGCATCATGCTGTTCTACATACTATACATTGTAAACTGTTTTTCAACCCTTTTTACCACTACACCGGCTTCAAATCCACTGGTGGAATGGAAATCGACTCATCAGACATTTTAGTATAAACAAATGAATTATTTTATTGCTGCAAGTCTGATATAAAATGAGTCAGGACTTTGTTGGCCTTCAGTGTGAGACATGTGTTTTACCCTCTGTTGGATAACCTTACACCGAACTATAGTGGTTGAAGATACCGCCTTCAAATTTTAGGCGATTATGTGCACTTGGGGCATCTCAGAAAGCAAAAATGAATTTGACATCACTATATACTTTGAAGATATAAACGTGTGTAAAATAAATAAATGTTTTTTATTTATTTATGTTTTTGGAACTTTCCTATGAAAATGTTGTCCCTAGTAGGCTGGTAAAAAAGACATGCATAGGAAAAACTGCAAATTCTAAAAGTTCTGAGTGTCTACTTTCACATAAGCCATTAAGCACAACTGTGTAGTGCGACATGACAAATTAATTCAATGCTGAACATAAGCACAACCAAAACAAATCTCTGGTAAAGCAATTAATTAAAAATGATTGTGAAATGATATTTTGGCTTCATCAATCACTTTAGCTACATCATTACCTTACCTTTGTACTGAAGTATGTATAGCTGTACCTGCTTAGAGTGTAATTCTTATTATACACAATCTTTTGTCTGTGTTTAAAGTTTTTAGTTTGCTAGTTATTTTTTGTACCTGTGTAAGACCTGGCTTATTATTTTTGCACTGTGTCTGGATGTGCAAATGTAGCACAAGAATCACACTGTATATAGATGCTTAAAGCACTCTATGCACACGACAATAAACTTGAAGCTTGAAACAGTAGTGTACATGTTGTCACACTTACACTGATGAGGCCTCCCTGGCTCTTGGTGTGGCCAAACACCTTGTCCACGGTGCACTCGTTAAGCGGGAAGATTCTTTGACAGGCCAGCTTGTCTCCATTTGTCGGATGTATTGGACTACACCTTTTGGCCTGAACCAAGATGTCTGAGAACAGGAAAAACATCTTGGGTTTCGTCTCCGTGCCTTTAGGGGGCACCGTTTTCAGCCAACCTTCACGGATATACCAGCGACCTGACAGAGAGAGGAGAAAGAGCTCAAGTCAGGATTGAGTCCTCAGATTCATTAATACTCAGACTTATCCATTTACATCCAACTTACAAACATCCAAACATGTGCACTGGAAGGTGTTTACAAAGCCTTGAAGAGCAAAATCCCAGACGCAGTAGTTGTAGAGCCGTTGTGCTCTCTGCTCTAACTGACTGGCAGGTGTATGATGGCTACTAAATTGGATGCTGACATTTTGCAAGATAAGATTAAATTTCACTCTCACCACCGATTCCTTATTTGCCCCGGCACACCTTGAGATTGCAGCCGTAGCAGAGGGTTCAAAATGGATACTCTGAGCAAAAAAAGAAGAGCTTTCTATGATTAGCGGAGGGGCCGAGCTGGGGTCAAATTGCTTTTAAAATGCCACGGGTTTTAATATGTGACTACAATAAGGACACGGCGTGTGAGACTCTCAGGTGGTGTGTGAACATTAGATTTGATGGCTCCTGTAAATCGGTTAAATCCATTTAACTGGCCAAATGTCTGCTTGCTGCCCAACAAATGGTGAGGTTTAAATCAGGAGGCCATCTCTGAGAAAAAAAACTCGATGCTAACAGCATCCAGAGACAATATTGCCCGATGTGCCAGGGGAAACTACTCCTGTGGTAATGGGAGATAGATTACAGTTGCTTATGATAGTCAGTCAGTTATGTAACTATTCTCACTATGAGGTGTGTGTGATATCAAACAACATTTTCCATCTGTCCAAGTGTCTTCATTTCATTGGAAATGTGAAGCAAGCTAAGCTTGGAGATTATATTCTGTGTCAGAGTTTGGAATAATTAAGAGTTTTTGTTCTAAGAAACAAAGCAAGGAAATGAGAAAGAATTCTTTATAGTGTTTAGACTCTCAGCTTCACCAACCAGATAAAGTCATTAAAAATGTGAACATCAAGTCTTAAGCCCCACCCACATGTATATCTTTTTCCTTTTTTTTTTTTTTAAACAGAACATCCTGTCCACATAACATCAGCACTGAAAACAGCTTTTCTAAAAATACACACAAAGTTGAATTTTTTTTTTTTAAAGAAACCAATACAGTAGGTGAAAAGCAGTAGGTCAGAGGAGTACCCCCTGGTTACACAATTGCATTTGTCTCTATATTGTACAGTTATAGAAAGGAAATGATTTTAAATCAGACTTATAATCTGGTGTCAATCAGATGAGGTTTTGAGTCTGGCTCCTCACAAGGTTTCTTCCTCATGTCATCTCAGGGAGTTTTTCCATGCCGCTGTCGCCTCTGGCTTGCTCATTATGGATAAATATAAATTCTTCTGAATTTTATATGGCTGTAAAGTTGCTTTGCGACAATGTCCAAAGCGAAAGAGCTAGACAAATAAAACTAAACTGAATTGAGTAGTATGTCTGAATTCTTAGTATTCGGTGAGAAATTCCTGGATGATCTATTGCTGCTGCTGAGATCCTGCAGTATGAAACCAATGGACATCTCATAAGTCATCAGGACTGGAGCTGTCAATCAAAACTAGTGGAAGGCAGCGGGTTGGCTCTTTAAGTGCTATAGGTGTTAAACGTTGCCTCTTGTGGTTAAACTGTACTTGTTGTAACACCTGAGAAAACTGTTCACTTGTTGAAGGTTTAAACACGGGGAAAAAAAATTGTGGTGTTTTTGTCAGAAACAAATACAAGTTTTTATGACATTGTAGGTCACATGACATTTACATTTCTGGCATTTGGCAGACGCTCTTATCCAGAGCGATATAGAAAAGTGCTTTGTAGTGTCTATCAATACATTAACACTGGTTCAATAGGTCACAGATTTTGGATACTATCAGCCTAAAAACTTTTTTTTGTACAACATACATAAAACAAACAGGGAAAATAAGCACTAGTTTAAGTACTTCAGGAAGAGGTAGTTTTTCATCCGTCGTTTAGAGGATCTAGAGGAAGTTCATTCCACCACCTTGGTGCCAGAACAGAGAAGAGTCTAGATGTATACCTACCTTGTAACCCGAGAGATGGTGGGACCAGTCGAGCAGTGCTAGTAAATCTGATGGAGCGAGGTGCAGTGCGAGGAATAATAAGAGCGTTGATGTAAGAGGCCAACATGGCCGATGTATTATGTCCAGATACCATGCAGTATCAACAGCTGAGCAGTAGCTACTGAATCAAATGCAGTTACTGTCATAACATATGGATAGTAGCACTTGGACACCATGGTGGTGGATTTGAACTGCTGTTGCCATGGTCGGTCCTGCGCTCAAGTCCCCATCATTGAACATTTGATGGCTTCAGCAGGTAGGAATTTATGTTAAACTCAGAAATCATGTTCATACTTATATATTGCTCCTGGTTACACAACTCCACTTAACTATATACCGTTATAGAAAGGACATTATTGAATCGCACTCTCCGGTGTCATCCAGATGAGGATGAGATCCCTTTCAGGTCTGGTTCCTCTCAAGGTTTCTTCCTCATATAGTCTCGGACAGTTTTTTTTTTTCTTGCTGCTGTTGCCTCAGGCTTGTTTATTATGAATAAATGTAAATGTTAAACTTTGAAATCATTATTCTGAATATTCATATTTCTGTAAAGCTGTTTTGAGAATGTCCCATCGTTAAAAGTGTTATAGAAATTAAATTGAATTCAAAGTACACGATTTTGGATACATGCTAAGTTTGCACTTCTTTTTGAAAGCGCTAATGCCATAACATCATCTTGAGCATACCTGTTGTATACCTGCCATCATCTGACAAGCTCATCACTTTGAGGTCTGTAATTTCTGATTTGATGACATGTTTATAATTTAATTTCATATTGTTTTGTTATTAATCTTGTGCAGAGGAATATGAACCTCTGTATTGCTCCTGAATTCACTGCTCTAGAGAACCAGCTGACTCTGTTGAGAAGTTGTGAACCCACAGTGGTCTAATGTTTTGGCTTTCACTTTGGTTGACGGTTTCCTAAATTAGCCACAATGATGCTTGATGCTAGTGGCACTAGTGGGAATTGGCCCTTGCTTCATCTCTGCCTAATGTGGTGATGCAGCAGCACTTTATTTCTTTTAATCTGTCTCACTCTCTCATCTGTACAGTGTGCTCAAACAGGTCAGGTTCCAGCGCTTTGATTTTTATGCTAATACCTCCATCAATGCCATTGAATTTGTCACCTCATACGTCACTAACTAGCTACATCGAGTTGCTGCTGTAACTGTGTCGTGTAGCTGCACTGCATTAACGTGATGCTGAATGTTCCATGAAAAATGATAAGCAAGAACATAAGCCCTTCACTCTTTTTTATCCAGGAGCATTGTCATTTATATTTAGAGAACGGTTCGGACTGCTGAAAGGATTATTGGTGCTCCTCTGCCCACCCTTCAAGAACTGTATACATCCAGAGTGAGGAAAAGGGCTCTGAAAATCACTCTGGACCCCTCACATCCAGGCCATCTCCTTTTTGACCTTTTGCCATCTGGCCGACGCTACAGAGCACTACCAGGACAGCCAGGCACAAGAACAGTTTCTTTCCCCAAGCAATCTACCTTTTGAACAGTTGAACGTTCCCAACATTGGGCAATAAAAAAAAAAGAAAAAAAAAAAAAAAAAAAAGTCAGATTTATTTGTTACCACCCCCACATCCCAACTCATTCTATTCTATTCTGTACATACAAATTACTTTATTTTCCTATTTAAATATGCGTATTTTTATTTCTCATCCTATTTTTTGTTGTTATTTGTATTGTTGTTGTTGTCTCTGTGCACTGGAGCTTGTGACACTAAAACAAATTCCTTGTATGTGCAAACAATAAAGCTCTTTCTGATTCTGATATTTGTTTCTCTTATTAAACGCTGAATAATTGCACCACACGGCATGTTTATTCAGGGTGGATTTTTTTTCCATTGATATAATTGTTGTTATGTTAATTCTATGACTGGGTTTCATTAACAGTGACCTGTTGATGTAGCGAATATAAATTTAAATGAGTATTTTCTTTCATTCAGGTGCTGTCATTCTGCCAGTTCCTTTGTCTATGCTTTAGACTGACACACTGACGAAAAACTCTGTCTGCTCCATCAAGAGTGTGCAGTTCAAAGAGCAGGAACTTCGAGCGCCCCTCTCTATGTCGTACGCTTTCAACTCCCCCTGTCAAAGAGCACCTCTGCCCAGCTACAAAGGCCCGATGAATTTCTGGGTGCTAAAGGTTGCACTACAAAGGCTGCCGTGTCCTCCTGATGTGACCGGGCCAAAGACTGGGAGACACATGAAAGTCTGTGCGCGTATGATGGGTGCTGGATGACACCGAGCATGATCATTGTTAATTTGAAGCTGGACTTGGTTTGATAGGTTATACTTTCATGTCAGGGATCTACAAAGGCTTGGGAGGAAAAAACCTTTTCAAAGCCTGCGAAGCCACTCTTGACTCTCGAGACACTGAAGTTCTGTTCTTCCTGCTGAAATATACACATGTGCTCAAAGTTATGTCCTGCACTGGTTTTATAAAGGAAGAAATAAAGAAAGATGCTATTGGGTATCCTTAAGCATTGGTATAAGAAGCAAGGTGGTGGTGATAATCAATGATTTTTTTTCTCTCTGCCTCAGCGTCCCTCTTTGTCCTTTAGCGTGTAAAAAGGGGAGAGATGAGCCGGAGCTTGTGGACAGAAGTAGCAGTAGTGGCGGCAGAGCGCCCGCTCATGGCTCTCAGGAAACAGACAAACTGTCTGCCGTATCGATGTCCCATTGATTCAGCCTTTGCTTCTGAGAATCGCTTGCACCGTTATCTCCATGCTCATCACTTATAGAAAAACTTCACCCTGATGCACATGAAATGCGTTTATACTGCAATATTTGTGATGTTCATAGTGATTCTGGTGCGAATTTGATTTTGCTGGTGTCCCTGGGATTTGTTCAGACATCCCCCAGTTGCTGTACTATGAAATCGACGATAGCCGTTCTTACTACTGGTTGCCATAGCAATAAAGTTTAATCAGCAGATAGTGCAACTAGCATTCCAAATCCTTCCAAATTTTCTTGAAATGATATGGAGAGAGATTTGGTGCTTGTTGATAAAATTATAGAAGCAGTGTGTATCTGCATCATATCATATTGGATACAGGAGAAGAATTGTGTACTCTTTGTCATGGATCAAGTGTGCTCTACTGATCTTCCATCTTAATGGTAGTTGTTGAACCATATTTGCATACTTGTTTCAAATTTTACACGTCACTGGACACGCCCTCATCTAACTGTCAACGGTCACTGTTGCTGATGTCGCTCAAGTCACCAGCTCTCATTAAAAATAAATAATCTCCGGTCGCTTTGTAGCTGCGAGTCGCTGTGTGAACGAAGCATGAGAAGTTAATGGTTACAATAGTGGAGAAAAAGTTTTAAGAGCTGATCTCTTTGAGCAGAGTGTACAGATGGTGAGGTGAGAGAGAAGGACAGGCTAAAAGACTAAAGCTCTGCTGCAGCACTCTCATTACATGGGGTTCAAGC